>SRQL01000183.1:0-45215 GCA_018360575.1 Claviceps sp. LM454 group G7
CATGACGCTAGCAGGGGTGGCTGCAGCCCTCTAACCGCTTTAGGCTATGGGCAGGTCAATTGCGCTAGTTATGTGCGTGTGGAATATACTCTCCCCCCTGTCAATTGCCTGCCATCCGCAAGCTACCAATTGTCTGCAACTGCCTGCCAACTGCCGCCAACCATAGGATCATTAGGCTAAGTACATACGTATTTGTATGTACGGAGTATTCACTATCCTGCCCTAGGACTCAGGAGGTATCTGGCGGACCGACGCTAGCTCTCTCATCATGCTCATTGCTCACTGCATCATTGCTTTTGATGGCTGCGCAATCCAAACTCGCAGGCTTCCAGCCTTCCCAGTTCCCACCCGGGGCCACTGCCCAGTCCTACTGTGTATCCTACACGGATAATACGAAGCTTGTGCTACGTCATGTTCTCTTCTAAGTTCTCTCCCATGCCGACTTGGCACCATTTGGCATTGGCACCGTTGCAGGCCCCCTCTCGTTCACGCCTTGCTCGTCTTCCGACGCAACGTCCGTCATGTTGGATTCCGCGATTCCCTCGAGTCCTCGACCAACAAGTGTGGTACCAGAGGAAGCGAAGCCAAGACACCGACCCAGTCGGACCGGGGACAGGGAAGATCATAGATGTGCGGCACTGTGCAGGGCGGCACCCGTGCGACGTGCGATGTGTGATTTGCAGTTGTTATTTTTGGCCATCAACGTTGCGTCCTTCCAGACGACCACGAAGCTGCAGCTATAAGTAGGTCTGCTAAGAAGCTCCTTCCCTTCATAACTTGCCCATCAGACAAACAAGTCATCCTCTCATCAGTGCAAGCAAACTCTCAACACTGCATACCCTTTGCCTCACTTGCTTCGAATCTTCCCTGCTCTTGAATATTCAGCTCTTTGCTCCTCAAGCTAAACCATCCCGGTTCGATCATCAACACCACAACAATTATCATCACCAAGACTACCACCATGCGTGTTTCAATCTCTGCTCTACTCCTGGCTGCGACTGCCATGGCTGCGCCGGCACCAGCTCCAGCTACGGCCAGCGAGCCCATGACACAAGAGACGTGCACTCGAAAATCGTCACGAACGACGGGATGGCAGGTTAAGGACTTTGACTTCCATGCCTCGTACCTCTTCACTACACCCGCGCACCAGAACTCGGCGGGTGAAGTCAAGTTCACGATCGAGAACCAGGCGCTCAATTTCACGTCGCAATGCGAGGGCCACTCAGGCCAGCTCGACGACTTCTTTTACGGCAACTTTGTCTACGAATGCACTCAGCCCGCACCCGGAGTAGTGACCACCTTTTCCTTTTCCCGTCCCTCGGGCCAGCTCTTGATCAACCAGTCGTGGTCGTGCATCGAGGAGCAAAGCAGCTGGAAGGCCCAGGGCGGTGCCAATCTCACGCTGGACTGCAAGGATGAGACTTGGAAAAACCCGGACTGGAAGCAAGGCCAGACGTACTCGTCTCGCACCATTTCTTGCGGCCGCGTGAACGCTCCGATTCCTATTAACATGATGTCGGCGATCGCTTAGAATGCGACTCCGTCCAACTTGACGACCGGACACGAACTCTTCCTGGAGGCGACGACATGAGGATGTTTTATGATGTTTTTTTTTCTTGTCTTCTTCGTCTTTACCCCCTTTTGTCTTTTTGACTTTTATTCTTCTTCTAATCCTTCCTTTACTCCTATACTGGGACTTTTATCTGTACTCTGCATGCAGGCGTTTACACAGTATGTTGTCCACTTTTCCTATCGGAAGGCGGCAGCAACTGGGCAAAATTTGTTACGAATGGCATGACACTCCTTACGACGATTAGCGGCGGTATTCCTGAATGAATGACGAACACCAAGATGGACTGGGAGGCTGGGTAATACGGGTAGATAAAAGATGAATACAATACAATAAGGCCAATAGCCCCAAGATACAATATATGCGAATCAGTGTGAATTTCCTCGAGACTTGTGCAACCTGCAGCGATTGATGGGCGAGAGCGGTAATTGAACGATGCATGTCTCGGTGACACATGGGCGCAACCAGAGTCTCGGGAGTCACGGGAACGGGCCGAAAACGTTGATCTGCTGCGTGTATGTAGAATTGAATCAGACCTCCAAGTGGTTAGAGGCTACCTAATAGAGCGTTGTACAGCGTAACAGCCCGCTTCATCGTGCTCGTCTACCGCATTCGTAATCGTACTCGGGGTCGTGCTCATAGAGTCATTGAAGTCAGGGTGAATAAATAGGCGAGTTGATGCCTGCGCACAAGTGACAAAGGAACAGATTCCTCACACGCGTTGCAAAGTTGTCACAAATTACAATGATCAATCAGCCCGGGTAAAATCCATGTATGTATGTACATAACTATGTAAGACGACAGCCGGATGCGTTCTTGAGACTCTGAGTTGTCTTTTCTGGATCAATGTCTCACGCAATCAGTGGCTAGAATTCTACCACTGGTGTCGTGATTCGTAAGTTCGTGAATCGTACGGAGTAGCTGTGGATGCCCGAGATTAGGTTAGGTAAATACGGAGTACTTCCATGGTACAACTTCCTCCGTAGTCGGCCAACAAAGGTCGCTTAGCCAAATGGCAGAGAGTGCGCAAAAGGTGATTGGAGGTAGCGGCGGGGATCTTTCCGAAAATGAGCCTAGAAAGGGAATTGAGGATGGCGCAATCGAGGAGGAATGCAAATGCAATCAATGCCAGGATTGACGAGTACACTGTACAATAGACTGAGGAACCATGTGCGTGTCGTGTCACGTGTGTGTTGACAAAGGAGGTGAAATGTCGCGCGAGTGAGGTGCATGATGCATGATGCATCTCTTTGTTGTACGCCTTGTTCTGTGTTTGGGGCATGCATGAGATGAGACTCGAGAGACACTTGAAATTCACATATATGTACCTACATGCCTACATGTACATACTTGATGGCTTACGACTTGCCAAACTTTTCTGACTTGCAAGTTGCCCTGTACCAACTCGGTGACTCAATGACCATCTCCGATGATGTCTTTTCTGACTTGCAAAGCCAAAATATAGCATCATCCATTCGTTTCTCTACTAATCATGTTACTATCTACTCCGTACATACTCCGTAGGCAGTTGATGAGCTTCTAGATTGCCACGAAAAAAGACGTCAATCAAGGGGTGCGATGACACCATCTCGCCAGACCCGCCAACCCGCCTTTGCCAGCCAAAGACAACACCCAGAAAGCCCCCGGAGGAGCCAACTGAGTGGGCTTTCTCCCACGCGAGCAACGAACATCCACGGCCTTGGCGTCGGTTAGTGGGGAACGGGCAAGCAGAGTTTTTTCCAGTCGCTTCACTTTCGCGTCTTCATCCAGGGAATAGTACTCCGTATACGGAGTAGGCGATTTGGGAATGGAGGAGAGCTAGACGATAGATCTGGAGTCCGTAGGAATATAAGGGCTGGGCTCATCCCGCGCTCGGGGAGCAGAGGGGTTGTCAATTTACCTTGCATTTTCTTGCCTCAACTTGCTCTCTTGTCCGTCTGGGCTGGTATTGAAATCGATTTCAAGCTGTGCTTGTCGGAACTCGACAACAGCAACTCCCCCCCCTGCCGACCATAATCTTTTTTTTTTAATTTAGTACTTTTTTTTAATACCTCGGTTCCCTCTGCGATAAGGCGAGCGAAACCCACGAAATAACGAATTCACCGAAAACGATACCAACCCACACCAATAATACCCCCCTCCGAAAACTCGAATCTTCATCCTTTCTTCTTCAATATAAAAAAAAAGGGGACCACACTCTCATGGATAGACTGTTTGGCCCTCGGGCCTCCAAGGCCGGAGAGACGGTCAAGGTACAACCCGCATCAGGCGATGAAGCCAGCCTGGGACCGCAAGATGCAGAAACTGGTGCGTACATGAACCCAAAAAAAGCACTTACATATTCACTCGCCTGACCCCCAAGAAAAACACAGGCCACCAAGTCGCCCTCTCAGAAGCCCGCGAAAACAAGCGCCAAATCGGCGTCCCCTCAGCCGCCCTCCTTATCTTCAACCGCACCATCGGCACCGGCATCTTCGCCACTCCCGCCACCATTCTCGCCCAATGTGGCTCGCCAGGCCTCTCCCTCTTCATCTGGGTCGCCGGCATGATCATCGCAGCAGCAGGCACAGCCGTGTACATGGAGCTGGGGACAGGGCTGCCCCGCAACGGCGGCGAAAAGAACTACCTCGAGTTTGTGTACCGACGGCCGCGGTACCTAGCTACCTGCCTGTACACGGGATACGTGATGCTGCTAGGCTGGGCGGCGGGCAACTCGGTCATCTTTGGCGAATATATACTCCACGCGGCGCAAGTAGAAGCCACGCAATGGAGGCAGCGCGGCCTGGCACTCGCGTGTCTAACAGGCGCATTCGTGATCCACGGCACAGCGCTGCGATGGGGATTACGGCTTCAGAACGTTCTGGGAATCATCAAGATTGCCGTCGTGGTCCTGATTGTGGTGTCGCCGCTGGCAAATCTGCATCGTGTGCGCGAGATTGACGGCTTCTCGGCTCCCTTTGAGGGCACCACCGGTAGTGCGTATGGCATCGTGACGGCGCTGTACAACGTCATCTGGAGTTTTGTTGGGTACAGCAATGCGAATTACGCGCTCAGCGAGACGCGCGATCCGGTGCGTACGCTGCGACGAGCGGCGCCTCTCGCTCTGGCCACGGTCTCGGTCTTGTATCTGCTTGCCAATGTCGCATATTTTGCTGGTGTATCGCGCGCCGAGATGCTCTCCTCGAAACGCCTCGTCGCTGCGTCGCTATTCCGCAATATGTTTGGCGTCAATGCCGAGCGCGCGCTGTCCGTCTTTGTGGCCCTCTCGGCGCTTGGTAACGTCCTCAGCGTTATCTTCTCTCAGGGTCGCCTGGTCCAGGAGCTGGGCCGGGAGGGTGTCCTGCCTTTCTCGAGATTCTTCGCCAGCAATAGGCCCTTCAACGCGCCCCTCGCTGGCTTGTTTGCTCACTGGCTCGTCACGGCCATTACCGTTATCGCGCCCCCCGCCGGCGACGCGTATAACTTTGTTCTGAACCTCATTTCATACCCGTTGGCGATTATCAATGTCCTCGTCGCGGGTGCGCTCGTCCATCTATATCGGAACCGCGAGCGCCGCGAGTGGCACCCGCCCATCAGCGCTACTCTCCCCGTCGTGCTGTTCTTCCTGGCGAGCAATATTTACCTGGTCGTTGCGCCGTTTATTCCCCCCGAGAAGGGCAATGGCGTCTACGAGTCGTTGCCATACTATATACACTGTGTCGTTGGCTTTGGCGTCTTGGCTGCAGGCGGCGTATACTGGCTGGTCTGGGCCGTCCTATTACCGCGGTTCGGCCATTACGAGCTCGTGCAGGAGACTGTCGTGGACGAGATCGACGGCTGGGAACGTCGCGTCTTCCACAAGCGGCCGCTGCCTGTGGAGGGGGCTTCACCGAGCGCTTCGTTGACCGATGTGCGGTAGCCGGTGTTAATGTGCTTTGTGTACTTTAGCGAAATATATTCCATTCAACCTGGACTTTTATGCGATCTCTCAGCTCTGCGATGTGATCATTAGTTTTGGTCATGATATAAGTTGCGCATCATTTCCATGTTTGTTGTGCAAATCTTTCCCTGTGTAGTGTAGCACTGTAGACTGTGTAGTGTCTTGTCACGTGTGCCCTTTACTGTTACATAACGTCATTTACGGTTTACCCCTCCTCGGATTGAGTTCCGGAGTATGTATGTACATTATACAACTGTCAATGACATCTCGGAATGCTAGCCGCACCCGGACCCATGTCACCTACTCATCGGACCTTCGGCCGTCGGATATATTTGTGCATTGTATGATGTACCGTAAAGACATTGTATGTAATTTGTGAGTCGTGACATCCAAACCTACCAACAAAGCCATAGTACTCGTGGCCCGTGTGAACCCAAAATCATAAATGAGCCCAGATATGTATACAATCTAGCCCATTCAGGGTTGCACCCAGTGGCAATAGCTCACTTTGGAATCATATACCTATCCGTGATCACATCGCACAATTTACGTTTCTCTAAACGTCTCACATCTCCTCTTCCCGCCTCCCGTTCCCCCAAATCAATGTCATGCCGGCTTTCCCGCGTCTCATTGTCCGCTTGGCACCCCGCCCCCGCACAAAGCTTGCCGACGCCAACTCCAAAGGGGCAGAGCGCCGAACTGATGAGAACCATGTGAAGTCAAACGACTAAGCTCGATACATGATTTGTGTTGTGGCGTTTGAATGTTTACCATTATTTTTCGTGTTATGTTTCCGTGCCCTTCACGTGTTTCGTGTTCTATTCCCCCTTCCCCTTCTGGTATTACCTTCTTCTTTCCCTCTTTTTTTGTCTCTTCCGCTCTTTTCCCGTTGCTTCCTCCTCCTCGGTTCTTCGAGGAGCTGCAAAGATACGCCCTTTCTTATCAACGATCTGTTACATATCGCCGCCTTACGCCTGCGAAATCGCCATGGCTCTCCACGAGACTACCTCCCCGCATCAAGGGCCGACCCTCAGAGCCGAGACCGAGGCCGGGTCCAAGCCCGAGGTTTTGTTCTCTGGAGAGGGCGCCCAGGACTCGCCATGCCTGGTAGAGTGTCCGGCGCATACGACTGATAGGCGGCTGATGGCCAAGATTGATCTTCATGTCATTCCGTTCCTGTGCATCATGTACTTGTTGGCTTTTTTGGGTATGTCTCCTGCCATACATGTACACGGATTTTGCGCAAACATCTTGACATTTACACTGTATTACATTCGATTTTCTTGTGGACTTAAGCAGCTTTGGACAACGACATTGTGCTTTCTGTCCCATTGCCCACAATGCTGCTCTAATTTTTTCAAAGAAATGGAACAAAACACAGCCAGAATTCATCCAGCTTGATAGTAATGAAGAATAGACCGCGTCAACATTGCCAACGCCAAGATCTACCACCTCCGCGAAGACCTCGATATGCTCAACCCTCCGTCGCGTTTCAACACCGCCATTGTCATCTTCTTCGTGCCCTACATCCTCTTCGAGATTCCGTCCAACATACTCCTCAAGAGGTTTACTCCGGCCACATGGTTGTCTCTCAATATGTTTTTGCTGGGCGTCACGACTATTTTGCAAGGCGTGGTGCAGAATTACGCAGGATTGTTGGCTACGCGCTTCTTTTTGGGCTTGTTTGAGACGGGCATGTTTCCAGGAGGTGAGTCCCTTCTTTATTTGGCACTTTTTATACATACATCTTCCTTGTTGCAAAGCCACCAGCCAAGACATACATGTGTTTAAGAATATACATGTATATATAAACGCGAACACATGCATCATGCATGCTTGCTAACCCACGCAGCCTTCTACCTGATCGGCATGTGGTACCGTCGCCATGAAGCCCAGCGCCGCTACTCCTTCTTCTTCAACAGCACCACCCTCGCCGGCGCATTCGGCAGCCTCCTCGCCGCCGCCATTGGCCAAATGGGCGGCCAGCGCGGCTACAGCGGCTGGCGCTGGATCTTCATCCTCGAGGGGGCCTTCACCGTCCTCGTAAGCTTCGCCTTTTACTTCTTGTTGCCTAGCTTTCCCGAACAGGCCACCTGGCTGCGCGAAGACGAGCGGCAATACGTCGCCGCGAAGCTGCGGCTCGACCAGGGAGACGCGGGTCTGGAGCGAAGCATCACCATCGGCGATGTAGGCCGCGTTCTGCGGGACTACAAAGTGCTTCTTGGGGGTGTCATGTATCTGGGCCTCATCGTCCCGGCGTACGGCTACGCGTACTTTGCGCCTAGTATCATCTCCAGCTACGGCTATAGTCCGACGCAGACGCAGCTTCGCAGCGTACCGCCCTGGGCTGTGGCCTTTGTATTTTCCATGATCGTGGCCTTTGTATCGGACAGGCTCCGACATCGGGCACTCTTTGCGGTCCTGGCTGTGTTTCTTGCCATTGCTGGCTTCGCTGTCCTCAAGGTTGTCAATACCAACATCGACGTGCAGTACACGGCGCTCTTTCTCGCTGTCATGGGCGTCTACACCGCCATGCCCATCATCGTGTGCTGGTTCAACATGAACCTGGGGGGCCATCATCGCCGCGCTATCGGCAGCGCCTGGCAGATTGGCTTCGGTAACCTGGGCGGCATCATTGCCTCGTTTGTCTTTGAGCAGGACAAGGCCGGCAAGTCGGACTATAGCCTCGGTTACAGCTCTTGCATTGGCTTTTGCTGCGTTTCTGCCGTCGCCTGTGTCTTGTATGCACTGGCGTGCTGGAAGACGAACCGTGATCGGGAGCGGAGGAGCATGGAGGGCCGGCTTCGAGCCGTGTCCGGGGAGGAGAAGGCTGCGCTGGGGGATTTGAATCCCTCGTATCGCTATTTGCTGTAGAATTTTGTTTCGTCTCTGCTGGTGTTGGTACTGCTGGTGCTGGAATTCCGCTTCATAGAGGAGCTACTAGACATACATGCAGAGTCTCTTTCGAGTGAGCGATGTGACGTAGTTTGCAATTGATGGTTAAGTCGCCAGTAGCAACAGCTGCGTTGAATGTAAATACTGTGGTACAAGTACTGCAAGCATTATTATTCAAGAAAGATGAACAGGTATACCATCTGTCTTGGCCTGGACGCTGTTGCATGCCGGGATCATGCTTACTGAAAGGGCACATGGCGGGCCAGACCGAGCCAGAAGCGAGGAAGAGATGGAGGATGGCAAATAAACCTGCCATAGTTCGGGTCATGACGCCGTTTTCGGCATGAAAGGTGGCAAGCTGTTTGAGCGGTGGATCTTGATCTCGAGTCCAGCATCAAGTTCGCGTGGCAGGCTCACGGCGTGGAGTGGACGGTGCAGCATCTGGTTTTTCGCACGTCAAATTGCCCCGTTCATCCACCCCCTCGAAAATCTGCATCTGCAACGGGATCGCCGAGGGCAGCTTGGGCATCGCACGGCCCCATTCGAATTTGTAGTTGAGCGTGTTGGGGTCTTGTTCCATCTTTGAAGATATTTGCCACGCTCTATTATAGACTCTTCGGAACCATCTCCCGGACACCTCCTTGCTGAGCTCATGTCCGGCGTACGGACCGGAGCCCTGTAGCCCGGAGCGTCGTCGTAGTGCCCTGGACCTTTGTCTCTCGACGTTTGCCGTCGGCCTGGCAATGTAAGCCTCCCAGTCCCAGTGATTCGAGGTTCCAGCTTTACTCTTCGACATTCCCTTCGATTGTCGCGTCAGAGCAAGGGGCCGCCTGGAGGGAATGGCCCATTCGCCGGCATCCTGTCTGCCTTGACTCAATTGCTCCAACAATTCCCATTCGCCTTTGCCTAGAGGCGGCATCATTTTCTCGGCCATTCTCCTCCACCAGTGTGCTCTTTTGGCCGTCACGACGCACGCCGCGGGCGGTTTGCCCCATATGTTGGTTTCCGGAACAAATTGCTCCGGGTTGATCGCCTTCAAAGTTCCTTTATGCCAGCTCGTGGAGCTCTTTGTAGCACCCTGTTGCTGCTTCATAGAGTGCAGAAGCTTCAGCAGCTTTGGCGTATCCCATTTCTCGAAGAATGCGTTTTTCGAACTCCGTGCCTTCTCTTGTGCAGGAGTCTCTTGTGCAGGGGTCTCTTGTGCAGGAGTCTCTTGTGCAGGAGTCTCTTGAGTAGGAGTCTCTTGTGTAGGAGTCTCTTGTGCAGTGCTCGAAACTGGGGACTCGGCAAGTAGGCTCTCCAGAGCTTCGGAGTCGCCAGGACCTTGTGGTCTGACAAATTCGCTCATGAGATCTCGTCTCCTGAGCCCCGTTCGGCCAAAACCCTTCATCACCAAGTTCTGCATGGCATCCTTGTCGCCGCTATTGGCGGCTCGTAACATGCGCAGTGAGGACTTGGCCTTGGCAAGGCGTTTCGTGAGGAGCGCATCTTTTCTTTTATGGTCGTGGAACCTCTTTTGAATCGTCGAGTCGACAACTTTTCGGAAGGCTGGGGGCAAATAGGAAGCTTCTCGGAGGAGGTGACGATAGAGCTGCAGTGGCTTCAGAGACAGAGGCACGGGGTGCCAAGAGGCAGGCATCGTAGGTGCCGCCCCAAGATCCACACAAAGTAATTCAAACGGAGCGAAGAATGTGAGAGTTCACTTGTGTCTGTATCTCGAGTCGACGATGCTGCGATGCTGCTATGCTTCTATTCGAAGGCTTCTGCAATTCTGTGCTGGCTCGAGTTGGAAGTTTGGAACGAGGCCGGCCCAACCTCGGGCTGCATCCGCCCGCTGGTTGGTTGTGCGTGCCCCACCCGAGTTTCGCTTGGCTTCGCGTCGCGCCCTTCGCACGTTCAACACGCTCAACACGCTCAACACGCCTCAACACGCCTTCACCCGTCAGATTCACGAAACAGACACGTCGTGCTTAATTGACGGCCGCATCAATTTGGCCCTCCGCAGCAGCCATCGTCATACCGTCTTTGCTCGGGTGCAGATGGAGTAGTAGGTATACACCTACATGGGATCGTGCAAACACATCAGGCTAGGAATTTGCGTTTCGGCTAGCCTCGCTCCCCTGCTGTTTTGCTGCCAACCCACTTGCTCCGCCATTCGTTTCGCCAAAAAGCTGTCTGGTGCATCCCGACTCCCGTATTCGACTCAAGCATTCGACTGTACAGTGTGTCCAGTGCTTTCCAAGTCTCGTCTTTGGACTCAAATACTCCAGCATCATCATAGTTACACGAACTTTGGGAGCACTTCTCGGGCGATAGCGGACTTTGCCAAGGCAAACGATCCCTCGCGCAACACTGCATCAATCTGTATATTGAACTGCATCACTCCATATATCAGTCGATCTAGTCTCAACGAATTCTCAGGCTGCTCTCTCCACACGATCTCGACAGACATCCATGATGGCTCCCGCATCGCAGACCTCGCAACAGTCTTTCACCATGAGTCAACAACCCCAACCGAGGCAAAGTGCCTCTTTTCACCAACCCTACAATACCCCTGATGGCCCTCAAATATACTCAGTAAGTTGACCCGGCGCAATCCCTTCGCCTTTTTCTTCCGTATTGGGCGCGACTTGGAGGATGCGTGTGGCAAGTAGCCATTTATATCTTTCATGCTACTTACCTTCACACTCTAGGCCTCCTACTCTGGCGTCGACGTATACGAAATGGAAGTGAATAATGTGGCGGTCATGCGTCGAAGACAGGACTCATGGCTCAATGCTACGCAGATTCTCAAAGTTGCTGGTGTTGATAAAGGCAAGCGAACCAAAATCCTCGAAAAGGAGATACAGACCGGCGAACATGAAAAGGTGCAGGGAGGCTATGGCAAATACCAGGGCACGTGGATCAAGTTTGAGAGGGGCGTTCAGGTTTGCCGTCAATATGGCGTTGAGGATATTCTTCGACCACTGTTGACGTACGATATGGGCCAGGACGGCGGCGTTGCTGGCAGAGGAGATTTCAACACGCCCACCAAAGAGCAGGCCATGGCAGCTCAGCGAAAGCGCCTGTACAACTCTAGTATGGATGGCCGGCCGAATGGCATGACGGGAACATTCTTCAAGAACATCTCCAGCACAGCATCACATGCCGTCGCGGCCATCAGCAAAGCCCGATTCGACTCGCCCGGCCCTCGGAGTCGCGCCCCTGCTCGCGCGTCTGGTAGTTTCAGCAGACAGTCCTCGATGCAGAACGGAGATGATGTTCCAGCAAATTCACAGCAGAGCTTTACTTCCGATTACGGACAGCAAGTTGACTCTGCGTTCTCGACGCAACAAAGCGTAGACGCAACTATATCTGCAGCGCCTGAGCCGGAACCTCCCAGAAAACGCCAGCGAGTGACAATGACACCGACAGATAGCGTGAGTGGCTATGGACAAAGCAATATGGACATGTATGCATCGGCATTTCCCGGCTCGCCCACAGAACCAAACGAGTCCTTCATCTTCACGCAACACTCCGCAAATTACGGATCATTTGACGAGGAGAGCCATGGACCATTACCACCACTGCCCTACGATATGTCTCCCGATGTTGAGGTGAAGCGCGGCATGCTGATGGGCTTGTTCATGGATTCGTCCATGACGGATGCCGCCAAGCATGACATGCTTCGATCCTTTACTCCAGCCGAGCTCGATATGCCAATCGACCCTCAGAGCCACACTGCTCTACACTGGGCAGCTACGCTATCCCGTATGTCACTTCTGCGTGCTCTGATAGCTGCTGGGGCATCGCCACATCGAGTCAATGCGTCGGGTGAGACTGCTCTGATGCGAGCCTGCCTCGTGACCAACTCGATGGATCAAGGCTCTTTTCCTGAATTGCTCGAGGTTCTGGGAGGTACAATCGAGTCACGAGACCAAAAAGGTCGAACTGTACTACATCACATTGCCGTAACTAGTGCTGTCAAAGGTCGCAACGCCGCCAGTCGATACTATCTCGAAAGCCTTTTGGAATGGGTTGTTCGACAAGGAAGTGTCCCGAGCAGCCAGGTCAACGGGACCGCGCCGCCAAGCAACTCGCAATCTGCCTCAAGTCCTAAGATGGGCATTGCTCGTTTCATGAGTGAAATTGTTAATGCTCAGGACAGTTCGGGCGATACTGCTCTCAATATAGGTGCCAGAATCGGTAATCGAAGCATCATCTCGCAGCTTCTTGAAGTGGGCGCAGATCCCAATATTGCCAATCGTGTTGGTCTGCGGCCTCTCGATTTCGGCATCGGGGGGGAAAATGGCGATCACAAGAATAAAAGCGATGATGCCTCGACAGATAAAAATGGAGTCGCTGGTTCAAGTCAACGCACGCGGGAGAGCAGCGATGAGATAATTGCCTGTGAGTTTTGCGTCCCTTTCTTCCGTTTTTTTCGAAAGACACATTGTAGAAGGAAGCAAATCAAAAGGGGAGATAGAGGCAGAAATGCGGAAAAGGAACAAAAGATATTCAATTATTATTTGACTAACCGAGGGCCTTAGCAATCACCCACTTGCTTAACGAAACCGGGGCGGCATTTCAACAAGAGATGAAGGGCAAGCAGACGTCACTAGACGCCATGCACGCCACCCTCCGCACCACATCTACACAACTCGGAGAGGCCCGAAGAAGTGTCGAGCAACTCACCGAGAGTGTGAAGAAGCAACAACTAGCCCGCCAAAAAGTCGCTAACCTGGCCCACGCGCGCGAGAACGAACAGGTCCGCCTGGTACACGAGCAATCACAATCCTCGCAACCCAATCCGTCCTCATCCTGGGAAACTGAGCTCTCTGCCATGCTCGAGGCAGCAGAGGAGTCGTCAACAGCAACCGACGGTGGGAGCAGCAACAAAGGAATCCTTCCATCCGCATCTATTTTGCGCGCTCGCCTTCGCGCCATTGAAGGCCGTCGTGATGTCACCCGCAAGATGGTGCAGGCTCTCAAGAGCCGCAGTCGCGATGTTGAAGTCAAGTACCGCCGCGTGGTCGCCCTATGCACGGGTGTGCAAGAAAGCGAAGTCGACGCCGTGGTCGATGGTCTACTCAAGGCTGTTGAAAGTGAACAGGATGAGCTTGACATTTGCCGCGTGCGACGATTTCTCGGTGGTGTAGAAGCCGTGGTGCATTAATGCGCTGGGGTCTTGCCGTTGGTTTCTTTTTTTTTTTTCATATATCCCAATTTGGTTACGATGTATGAGTCATCGATGAGCAGGAGGCCTAGGATTTAGCCTAGTTCCATCTGTCTTCTCTTGATTATAACGTGTAATCCTGATGAACTGTCTACCTTGTTCCGATTCCTGTTCTTCATGCGTTGTTTTGTACATTGTTGTACATGTTTTGGCTTAGGTGCTCTTATATCTGTATATACGGAGTACAGGAGTCATGTACGAAGTGTGCGGGGCGTTTTGCCGGGGGAGTGGAACGGTACCAATGTTTTTCTTATTGGGCTTTTTATCTATTAGAGAATGAGTGATTGGCTGCTAGCTAGGTAGCTAGGCGCAGGTGTTTTGAATAGCAATCAAAACTGCAAAGGATTATGTACATGAAATATCCAAAAGACCTGTTGTATGCCCCTGAACAAAGGTTTCTTACAAAGAGGAAACAAAGAAGGATGCTTTCGAACTCCGAAGCATCTCTAGTACGTACATGAGCCGTTTGGTTTTTGTGGCTGTCCGACCGGGCAGTGCCGCTAAGCTACCAGCACGTCAGACTAAACGTCCCAAGTCCATCTTATTCCATCTCCCACCGGAGTATACACGTAACACTTGTGCCACAGCCAGGAACGCACGAAAAGGGTAAAGCTGGGCCACGATTAATGTCTCGTCGAGGACAGGTGCCTTGGACAAGGACACTCTGTTAGCTCTGAATCATCAGGTCTGGATAAGAAGCCCAAGAACATACATTCAACACTCGCCTCAAAGACGTCTAAGTAGAATCTAACCCAATCCCATATTCGAAAGTCTCAACATTTGAAAGAGGAGGCTCGATTATTATACGTGTATTCACGTGGGGATATCATGATAAGTGCTATGTAATGTCGCGTGTGCTAGGTAGGTCATGGAAACGCATAAAAAGTAAAAAAAGAAAATAAAAAGGACAAAAGAAGAGCGCGGTCGTCTCATGGGGTGCTTTCCCCTGCAAAAGGCCGGTCGTATCGCGTTACTTTCCTCCCCAAACGCCGGACGACGCCTCACCGGTTAGACTAGAAAAAAAAGACCAAAAAAAATAAAACGAGACGCTTCAGACCACGGAAATAGTCAGCAACATGATTTGAAAGCAGACTTTCCGGGAATAATCAGCCGGTCGATGCCCGTCTGGGCTGCGGAGCGGACGCAATTGACTCAACAGCACCCTCCGCCTCTTCTATTGCGGCCACTCAGCGTAAAAACCTCCTCCCATTCTCTCAACCCCCAATTCTGGTTTCTGTTTCTCCCTCGCTTGCGCCGCCGTACTCCGCTGATGCCGTCGTCCACGGTCGCACCAGTCATGGAGCTCTTGACGCTGCCGCCATCGCTGGCTGCGTTCCAGATTCCACCGTCCCCGTATTGGATACCGCTCATGGGATCATCGGGGTCAATGTCCCCGAGCTCAATCTTGGTCAGAATCATGCGCGCGAGACGATTGAATATCTCGTCGACCCCTTCGCCGTTAAGAGCACTGACTTCGGTGACGACGGATATACCCGCTGAGCTTGCCCACCTCGTGACTTCCGAGGTAGTGATTTCTCGGCCATCAAGGGCAATGGTCGCTCTTTGTTGCATGCCTGGCCCGATGGAACCGCCGCCGCGATCCCAACTTGAGTAGGATCCGACTGTGTATGTGCCCATGGTGGAGAGGGAGTGCGAGTCGCCAAACGCGGCAGTTATGGTGGATGTGGAACCGACGCTGCTGGGGGTTGTCGGCGGTAGATTTACATCTAGTAAGGAGTCTGACGCCAGGTCAAGCTTATTTCCGACCAGCATCAAGCTCAAATTTGGTGAGGCCAGTGCGCGCGCGTCGTTGAGGAACGGTTGGATGCCCCGGAAGGATGCGTGCGATGTGATGTCGTAAACGAGGATGGCGCCGGCTGCACCGCGATAGTACGACCGCGAGACGGAGCGAAACCGCTCAGTACCTGCTGTATCCCAAAGCTGTGGTTTGTTAGACTCGAAAATATGGAAAGGGGCTTGTGAGTCGGAAGATGAAACGTACCTGGAGCTTGATCCGCTTGCGACGTGCCCCTGTTCCGACCTTGATGATTTTGCTGGCAAACTCGACGCCAATGGTTTGTGAGGATAGGACACGCCATTCGTTCTTGATAAACCGGTGTAGGAGACAGGATCTGTTCCGGGAGATTCGATCAACGTGGTGCTCTGGCAGATGGGTAGACAGTCATCGTTGCAAACGTAGGAGATGCATACTTTCCAGTACCGCTGGGGCCGAGAAGGATAATCTTGGCCAAGTAGTCGTACATGCTTCCTAGCTCCTGCCATCATGGTCAGCCTCATCGCCATCGTCCGCCGTTCATCCCATCGGTGCCAGCCGCAAGAGGGGTTGTGGAGAGGCCCGCGTATGTATACCTGATCGCGAGCTGTGTCGGCGCTGTCATCGCTGGCGCCGGACGAACGTCGCGGCCTCGTCATGACGGGCAGAATAGATTCGTACAGTCGGTACGGCGTGATTCTCGAGCAAGTCGCATTCGCACACAAGCATCTGGTTAAGGTCTGGATGAGGACGAGCACGAGCACGAGGAACAGGAGGTGGTTTGTGGATTTACCCGGTCGAGACGGTTTGGCGGGACGGATCTACAAGTAGGATTGTGAGGACCAACCGTTTCGCGGCGACCGCTTCGGCGACCGCTCCTTGGCCATGACGCCAAAGTAGTTTGGCTCCATGACTAAGCTGCTCTGATCGTTCACCGCAATTGTTACGTCTACGCTTGCGATCGCAGGTGGACTAACTGACACACGCCATGAAGGAGAAGATAGATGATGAGGTCTGATGACTGTGTTGAAGCGTCGATACCACAAGTGATCACATCATCTGGCACACGCATTCGCGTCTGTCCTGGACTGTGACAGATGAGGCGTCGGCCGGAGGGCTTTCGATTTGCAAGTTGCAATTTGCAAGATCCACTTGTCCCTTTTTGGACAATTGCAAGTTCAACTGTCACGGCGGGACCCACCTCGATAAGCCGAGGTCCCCTGCCAAAGCTAGGTACATTACCTACCTTCCTACCTACCTGACAGGTTGACATGATGTGACTGATGATATTCCGACTTCAGTTCTTTTGACCGTTTTTGTCTCGGTTCAGGATCGTCGGAATTGCTTCTCGTCAGACGCAGCCATACACCATGAAGATTGAGAACCGCACGTTTCTCATCTCCGGCGGGTACGAGACCCAGCCTCTCTTCCCACACGAATCTTCATGCTTGTGCTGACTGACCGGCTTCACCAGCGCCTCGGGTCTAGGTAAGGCTTGCGCGCGGGAGATTCTGCACAACGGCGGCAACGTGGCCATTCTGGACATGAACGATGATGGGCACCAGACCGTCGAAGAAGCAGGATCCGCGGCCAGGTTCTTTGCCTGCGATGTGCGCGACACGGAGAGCATCGCCAGGGCTGTGCGAGAGACGGCGGAGTGGGCTGCGCAGGTGAAAAAGCCCATAGGAGGAGTCATTCCTGCTGCCGGAGTTTCTTTGCCGGCTACTGTACGTGATGGACGGATTCTTTGACCTTCCTTGAGAGCATTCAATTTATTCTTCGCCCCCCTGCTTCGTTATGAATGGCACCATGCTCTCCGTGATCAGTTCGTCACTCATACCCGGTGTCTAGATCCTAGATCGAGACGGAAACCCATGCAATCTTGACGACGTCGACTTTGTTCTCGGCATCAACCTCCGTGGCGTCTTAGACCTCGTCCGCCTAGGCGCCGCCGAAATGGCCAAAGCCCCCGGAGGTCCCGACGGAGAGCGCGGCGTCATCATCATGGTAGCCAGCTCTGCTGCCTTTGACGGGCAAAAGGGCCAAGTCTCGTACGCAGCGAGCAAGGGCGCTGTGGCGGCTATGACTCTGCCCATGGCGCGAGATTTGGCGCGCTTTGGTATCCGCTGCGTGACTATCGCGCCGTCGCTGTTTGAGACGCGCATGACCAGCATGATGAGCCCCAAGGTGCGGAAGTCTCTGGAAGCCACGTACGAATTCCCGCGGCGGCCGGGCCAGCCCGAGGAATTTTCGGGTTTGGTGAAGCACTGCATTGAGAATGTCATGCTGAATGGTACGGTGATTCGTCTGGATGGGGGATCAAGACCGAGCAAGATATAGGAACTGTAGGACACGATTGGCGAGACATCTTATCGGCGTGTGAACTGAGGCGACAATGTACAAAACCAGACTGGATGAATAAAGTCGTATGAAGGGAGAACTTCAATTATGATAATTAAGCCTGGCCTTGTCGTCTTCCTACGTGGTTTAGAAGCCGTCGCGCATGTATGATGTAGAAATGCACATATGTACTGTAAGTTATACAATGTAGGTACCTTAGGTACCTAGGTAAGCCCGCCTGTGTCATCGGCGGGTCCCGGGTTGACCGGAGTCCGGCACTGTGCACAGAATGCAAAATGGAGGCCAGCCGGGGCAGGCATGTGGGGCGATTCGTCCATCTTCACTGTTCAGATGCTCGCCAAATCGCACATGGAACGTCTTACTTCCCTACAACACCAACTCTCAGCACCGATGAGATGATTTGGCTGGGCCGGCCGGCATCACTGCTGGCCTGCTGCCTGCTCTGGCCCCTCGTAGCCAGCGCGACAGCAAACCCACCCGACACTTGTCTCCGATCCTGCACCAACCCCATCGCCCGCCTGCGATTCCACGACGCGCCTGCGCCAGCTGCGCCGCTATGCCAGAGTCGAATAGCCCTCCAATCCACGCTGCTCTGTGTAGCTGTCTACTGCGACAAGAGCGCGCGAGATGCCGATTGGGATGCGCTCAACGATATGTGTCTCGCCGAGGGGGCCAGCGCGATCCCGTCGTGGTCCAGTGTCTCCAACTACACGGCCGGGGATATTGAACGACTGCGCCATGTACAGCTGCATGAGGAGTTTCCACCAGAGCACGTTCTTCAAGACGCCGTGGTTCCTTCTTCTGCTCTTCAACATGCGTGGTTCGATACGTTGGTGAGTCGTTCATGTACGTCCTTCTTGCCCGTTCTAGACCGACGGCGTGATGCTAATATAATATCCCGTTTTGTAGAATGCGTATAGCTACGTTACGCGCCAACACTTCCGGTATGGCTCCGCCATGGTTATATTTTGGTTGATAGTCGTGGCCATGGGCGCTGTCAACCGACTTAGGCTGGCCGTCTTACGGACCCTTCACGGATATCGTCTGTACAAGCGCACGCACCGCTTTGAAACATCAAGGTGGTTGAAGCGCAATGTCACGGTGCTGGCTGCGTTTGGGTACAAGGCCGCCACAGAGACGTGGTGTGGGACGATTCCGCTCCGAGTACAGGTCTTGACGCTGGCGGTCTTTGCGGGGATTAATATCCTGTTCAGCATACGCGGATATAAGATTACACCCGTCAACTTGTAGTATGTACTGCCTGCCTGCGCCATTGTGTTTTTCTTAGGAACGGGCCGGTCGAGGGTATTGGGTTCCATGCTTGACTGAGGGTGCTAATTGTATGGGCTGCAGTTTCGGTAGCGAGAGCCAGCAGATTCTTCGATATGTGTCTGATCGGACCGGCATTATCTCGTTTGCGAATTTCCCCCTCATATGGCTTTTCGGCATGCGTAACAACGCGGCCATATGGCTCACGGGGTGGGATTTTGGTACATACAATAACTTTCATCGATGGATTGCGAGGATAGCGACGCTGCAGGCTGTGGTGCATTCTGTGGGGTATACCGTTATTGCGTTCCAGGGTTCGTGTCTCCGCGAGGTCGTGATGCTCGTATTTACTTGTTCTTTCCTTTCTTCTTCTGAATTGTCACCGTTTTACTATATTATCTTTGATTATGTACATCTTCTAACCTTTCGTGCACAGAAGGAGGTTGGGCGTATTTCGCTGGGTACTGGACTCACATGTATTGGGTTGTCGGTGAAGTAGTATGTTCATATCGCGAAATGGCCTCTCTGATGGCCGCACGGCAACGCTGCCCTGTACTTCTCACTAACGCTGACTTTTTGCAGGCAACAGTGGTGATGTGTGCGCTGATCGCATGCTCCATATACTGGTTCCGGCGGCAAAATTACGAATTATTCCTCATACTGCATGTTGTCATGTCTGTTGTGGTATTGGCCACCATGCTTGGGTAAGTGTTGCTCGCCACTCGATTCGTCTCTGCAAAAAGATAGATGTAGGGAGGAACACGGATCGACAGAAAGAAAATCGAATAAATTAAGGAAGGGCCGTGAAAGAACCAATCAAAGAAATGAAGATGTTGAGGTATCCTACCTTGGCGCTTGTCAGCTAACTCAGTAATCTCTCCAGTCACGTCTCGATTTTCAATGGCGAATACGACGCCCTTTTTTGGATCCCCGTCATTCTCTGGGTCTTTGACAGGGCCATGCGCATCCTCCGTATTCTTTTCTTCAACCCGACCACAAAAGCGACCGTCGCAGCCGCGCTTTACAGCCCAGCCGCCAACGCGGTGCGGCTCGAGATCCCCTGCCACGTCGACGCCTACCCAGCCCAGCCAGGTACATATTATTACCTCTCCATCCTGGACGACACGCGGTTCTGGGAAAGTCACCCCTTCACCGTGGCCTCCGTGGGGGACGGAAGCAGTCCGAACACGAAGACGCTCTGCGAACAGATTCCCCTGCTGGAGACGGACACCATCGCCGGGGAAGGGACCCCCGATACGCCGACAAGCAAGACCACGCCAAGTGCGGGCAAGATTCTCACGTTTCTGATTCGACCCTACGACGGCTTTACCAGTCGGCTTCGCGACCTCGCGGCGTCGGCATCACCACGCCCGGCACCGATGCGTATCCTGGTAGATGGGCCGTACGGACATCACCAGCCACTGCACCTATTCAACCGCGTTGTCTTCATCGTCGGCGGAAGCGGCGTCGTCCTCCCCATCTCCTACTTGCAAGGCCTGGCCGGACAGAGCAGAGAGACTAACAACATCACGTCGATGCAGCTCCACTGGGCTGTGCGGGAGCCAGCGCTGGCAGCAGAAGTTATCGCCAGGGACATGCTCGACGCGCTGGCTCTAGCAGACGACGGAACTCTGTCCATCAACATATATTTTTCGGCCGAGACGCCCCCAAGCAGCGATGGCGTGCATTTGCCGCCGCAGATCGCCCGGCATTACCAGCGGCCCAGCGCGTGGCAAATTGTTACGCAAGCGGCGGAAGATTGTGCTGCTGGCCGAGAAAGCTTGGCTGTCGTGGCGTGTGGACCGGCGAGATTGGCAGATGATGCGCGGAGGGCGGTGGTGGAGGCGATGGATCGAACTTTGTGCGAAATAGAATATTTTGAAGAGAAGTTCCGATGGTAGACAATATAGACCTGAGGTGCATATGATAGAAACGAGGTATGCAAAGCTATCATTCAATCGACCCTTACTCATTACTAGCCTTCATGAGAGCTGGTAGACATCATCGGTCATCTACTTTGTCACACAATCTCCGACATCATATGGCACAAATGTGCGTTATGATGTCAATGCCAGCATCTAACTCGAATTCGCCATTGGTACTGTAGCCGTTTCCTTCATAAAGGTGTATGTAGTAAGTAGCCATCAATCAGGCCATCCCATTCCTCCATCGTCCATACTACCCCTCCTAGCGAGCGTTCCCCTCTCCCCTCCTCCTCCCCCTCCTCCTCTTCCTCTGATTCTTCTTCTTCAAGCAGACGCCTCCCCAGCCTTGGCCGTCGCCAAGCCGCTCAGCTTCTCCACCGCCTCCCCCAGCGTCGCTGGGTTCGCGCCCCGCAGCAGGGACTGCCCATTCACGGCAACCTGCTTCCCCTCCTTGAAGAACATGAATGTTGGCATCGCGGTAATCTGGTACGTCGCGGCTAGGCCGTCCACCTTGTCGACATTGACCTTGGCAAAGGCCAGGTACTTTGGCTGGGTGTGCTTGCCGGCGAGCTGTTCGAAGATGGGGGCAATGGCCTTGCAGGGGGGGCACCAGTCGGCGAAGAAGTCGACAACGACGTAGGTGGTGGAGGAGAGGAGGGATTGGAGTTCCTCGGGCGAGTTGATGTGGTGGGCGGAGTGAGACATTTTGGTTTGCGGTGTTTGGTGTTGCTTTGATTTCTTGGAGGAGCTTTTGTTTTAGTAAAGAGATGGAGAGAGAGTCTTTGTCCAAAGAGGCGTTGAAAGGGTTCCCCACCTCATATCATGGAGATGGCAGAAATCGGTTGGTTGATTGGTGCTATGTACATAAAAGGAAGCTTCTGGTCCAGCTTCTGCGGTGTCTGGGTGGGGCTTTGTTACTTGTATTGCGTACATACCAGGAGGTATGTACCAGGTACCTCTCTACCTGGTACATACCTGCAAAATGAAATCATTTCACGGCTTTGTAATGCGGTCAAGCTCAATGATGTCGACACCTTTTTCTCGCGATGCGCATGAAAGAAAATATCGAGTGACAAGTCCGATAACACTCTGAATACCCCGTGACCCGAAGAGCAATGCGTCTAATGCGCTGCTTCGCCTGTCACCCAACTCGGACTGCCCAGCTCGAGAAACGTCTAACCTACCTAGGCGTTGAAATATTTCGATGCGCATGTCCATACTGGCGCGCTCAGTCTCGTCGCCTTGGAACGAGATCTCTTTCGAGCGTCGATTTATAGTGTGTCGTGTGCGCACTGCGGGCTTTGCGATAACCTCATCTGCGATGCGGACCAGGACGAGAAGCGCCTCGCGCATTTGGAGTCTTGGACAGATTCACAGCATGCCATGGCGTCACATTTGGCCAATTTCGCATTGCCGGGGGCACCAACGCGAGGCGTCAGCTCCCCCGATGCGATGACGTCGCCGTGGCGCGAGATCCTTGTACATATACCTGGTTATGGTACGGCGGCGCATGCAAGAACTGGACGTGACGCTTCCATCACATCGGAAAGCCTCTTTTAACACAACATGTGAACTCAAGGACAAGGCGCCCGCCCATTTCGTTTCATACGAGGGAGCACATGTATGTACAGTGTACACATGCCCGCGTAATACGAGCGGCCGTCCGTGGTTTCCTGAAGAAGAGGACAGCATGAACAACTCCCGGCGCTATCTCATGTGTCTGACGCAACACATGATGAGGTCAGTCGTTGACAGAGGCTGACTTGCTGTATGGGCTATAATACGAAGGCTCACTCTTTTGGACTGTGGACAATCTCTGGCTGGTTGGGCGGCGCAGCAAGCAGCAGCTGAAAACAACTGCCATCGATGTAGCTGAGCAAGCGGCTTGCGACAACATCGTCTTCGTGGTGCTCGGAATGCGTTGCAAATACCTAACCAGGGCCGTATGGTGTATTTGAACACTTAACCCAAGGGCTTATCGCGGTCCAGATCACTGGGGGCCGTTTGTGTTTACCTTGTGTATGACAGACAAGGCAGACCAATCGCTGTCGAAATGCCCCCCGTGTCCAACCATCGGCTGATCATCGCCAAGCAGTCAGTCACAGTCTTGCGCCCATACCATCTTAAGCATCATGCTTTCTCCCCGAGTGCACTCGTGAGCTCATCAACATGAAGCTCACTCGGCCATGATGACCGCAACTGGGCCGTTTCCAATACCACCGCATGCCACTCCCAGTGCATACCACGTGCAGGATGTATGTGAGCATGCGTCATGAGCGCATAAGGCGAGGGGTGACATATTCATGCACCTATGTCGCGATGTCACTTTAGTCGGGGGGGAGCTGATGGAGAATTCGGACTATCATGGCCTTGAACAGCATATATACAAATCGTTCGACCACCATGCGAATTCCCTGTCCCTCCTCGCCATCTAGATGACGCGCAAACGCCAAAATAATCCTGTAAGGCCTCACTAGAAACATACTGGAAGTGTCATGCGAAACCTCGTCCAGTCCGTGATCTTCGGATCCCTCGCCGCGATAACACATGTACGAACCACAGCAGCCATCACGCCGGTTCCCGACGCCAATATGACGGCTCTGCTACGCTGTCGTGATCCCGAACTCGCCATGAAGGCCCAGCCCATGTTCCTCATGGGGCAAATGCTCGCCCAGCCGCCCTGTATTCCCACGCTCGCCACGTCTAGCGGCAAACAAGCTACTCCCTCGAAGCTGTGTTCGTGGCCAAAATCGGGCTGTGATTGCAGAAACCCAGGTCTTCCCGTCGGGAACTCGCTCACCAGCTTGCCTGTGTATTTCTCTTACAAGCGGTGTTCGGAAACGGTCTTGAGGGTCGCGTATAACCTGTTTTATACAAAGGATGGGTTTACGCCGCGGGGGCTCTTTGGGCATGCATTGTGAGCTCGTTCACCATAATGGGTTTCTTGGGGTACCTATCTTGTGTTTGTTCCAACGAACGGGCGTGTCACCTGACGGCCTAGGATTGAGAACAGAAGGGGAGGAGAACTAAGGTGATTTGGCCGTCTATTTGTGCTTGTA
Organism: Claviceps sp. LM454 group G7; assembly: GCA_018360575.1. Classification (NCBI taxonomy): domain Eukaryota; kingdom Fungi; phylum Ascomycota; class Sordariomycetes; order Hypocreales; family Clavicipitaceae; genus Claviceps; species Claviceps sp. LM454 group G7. The sequence goes on from SRQL01000183.1 coordinate 23,988, forward strand.
TGCTGATATTCTGGCTCGCAAAGTGACTGGGAGCGCGTCGTGGTGGTCTGGAACAAGACTGGTAGCGAATGGACGCCATCGCAGCTGTTTCTGTCACAGCACAAGGGATATCAGCGCGTGGACTGGTCTCAGATTGAGAGTACTTTTCAGGCTGATGATGCGAAGAAGCCGCGCGGTGGGTGCGATGGCCAGAAGAACCTGGATCATCCGAAGGTGAGAGCCGGCATATTCATGATCACAGCTCTGATGTACTCACACTACTTGCCTAGAGTCAAGGAGGACGTGTCTTTGGAGAAGCGGCCCTGATCCAGGGTGAATGATGCTAACTCTGGCAACAAAAGGTCTTCATTTCGAGCGCGAAACACGATATGCACATGGACAAGAACGCGGCAAGTCATGGCACACTCTTTCCAAGGTCTTCGCGTTCTGTAGACTAACCTTTAACCCCACCCATGCAGATTTGGATCGATGTCTTTTCGCAATTGACGGACAATGCTTATCGATCTGACGATTGGTGGTACTTTCCCAAGAGAGGTATTTATTCTTCCGACTATCCCACACGCATGTGTTTCGAAAGAGAGAGAGACCCTTGGCGCTGACGTATCTGGCTTCGGGGAAGAGGACTATATTCTTGCCGACTCGTCCACCGAGGTGGGCAAGCTGATTGCCAGCTTTGACTGGGGGGATGCTGATTCGACACCGCCGCGAGTGGCAGACAGTCTTTGCGACGCGTAGACGGAGTGAGTATTCTTACACACAGGTCGTGAATCGTGGATCAGTGGATCAGTGAATTGGCGATGGTTGTTTTGGTTGAAAATCTATCCACAACAACGGCATCAATGACCATGAGTTGCTCCAAGTTCCAACGCTGATCCGCGATCACATCATCACTTTAACAGTCCCCACAGTGTGTGACGGACGGGGTGTGACTTGGTACAAGTGTGTGTGTTGGAACTTGGGGCAAGTCTTTACAGCGTATTACGGTGTTCTGGAGTGATCGTGCGACTTGTGATCCTGGTATCCTGCATTTGAATATATCAACTTATACGGCGATTGACTCTAAATTATGACCTGTGATTGATCGTACTACATACCTCATAGGTTAGGTACTCTCAAGTGAGTCCTGTTGCAACTCATTGCAACTTTTACAACGAACGCCACGGTCAAGCCTACTCACGACTTTACTACACAACTTAACCCCGTGACGCAGAGCCCATTTACTTGGCTTCCCTTTCCAGTGGATGTCGAAATATGAAAAGTCCTGCCAGACGGAACCAACGGACCAATGCTACAAGGTACCTCCTTAGGTAGGTATGTAATACGACATGCTCCGTACGCAATTAGCCGAAATCACCAAAAGAGCGGATCATCTACGGAGTATAGTCTAGGTACACCGTACAGGACCAGCATTGAGCAAGCCGAGACGAGAACCGCGAAAGAGAAAAAAAAACCAGCCACTCAAAATTTGCATGCCCCCGGTTCCCCAGCTTTTCCCCCGCACAACGAGCCATGCGGCCGGAGACGCTAAGACAAGTCGGGTAAAGGTTGCGCAGGGGAGAAAAGGAAAGATGGAAAGATGGAGGCCGGATGGAGGCCGGATGGAGTCAAAGGAGTCAGGACCATGGCTAACTACCTAAATTGTCGTCGAGAAAGCGTCATCTCCTGGGGAGTGGCTGGCATTTCCATTCGAACGCGCTCGCTTGCCTGCACTTTGTTTGTTGGAGAATTTTATTGCAAAACGGTCGCGTGACCTCAAACCCAGCAGCCAAGCCATGCAGGAAGCCGAGGCCATGATGAACTGAGTATATAGTATAAATTGACCAGCGAGCCGAACCTACCTCGAATTGACTTACAGCCTACACTTAACCAAAGTTTCATAATTGATCAAACTTATCAATCAGTATCGGTACCAAGTAGTCGCAAATCTGACCTCCAATGCGGCTCACCAACTCCTTTCGGAGCGCCACCGCGGTCGCCGGCCTCGCGGCTGTATTCCCTGCGACTGCGACTGCGTCTCCCGTCTCGGAACCTTCCCATGCCGCTGCGAACCGCACGCCGTCGTCGTGCCCGGACTACACACACTATGCGCAGAAGCCGCATGAGCCTTTCTCCAGCGGTCCGCTGAAGCTGCCCTATATGCGGCCGAGCGAGGAGTGCCGCACGTTCAAGAGTCCGGCTGTGGAGGTAAGCCAGTCGGTGTACCGCCGGGAGGCTATCCTGGAGCAAGATTCTAACATGGCGCGCGTAACTGTAGAAAGTAATCGAGGACATGAAGACGCGCATCAAGGATCCTGATCTGGCGCGATTATTTGAGAATACTTTTCCGTCTACGCTCGATACGACGGTCAAGTATTTCGATCCTGCGGCCAATCTGGCCTTCATAGTTACGGGTGTGAGTTTTCTTGAATCAAGCCTCCTGGATAGCATGTTGTTGTGCTGACGACCTCTTTGAACTTTTCTTATAGGACATTACGTGCGTATCTTGAAAGTTGATCGCTTGATTGCATGACCAATACCCGAACTAATCTGACGAAACTCTCACCAGGGCGCAATGGCTTCGTGACACGGGCAATCAGTTCGCCCATCTTTATAAATTGCTCCCCAAGGATGATAATCTCAAGGCTCTGGTCAAGGCAGTCATTAACACAGAGTCGCGGTATATTTCTCAATATCCATACTGCGGTACGACCGTTTTAGGCCCCGTCACACCGTACACGTGTTTATGGGACCGGACATGTCTGACCGGAAACTTGTGTAGGGGCTTTCCAGCCGCCCCCTGAATCGGGGCTGAAGCCGACGGTGAATGACTATGCCCTCAAGGTCAACGTGAATCCGTGAGTTGCGGCCAAATCTGAGACTGCAGTGGAAAATGCGGCTGCCGGCATCGGAACACCTTTGGCTGACATGACTTCTTTTCCATGCGTAGACCTGTCGACAATCAAACTGTGTTTGAGTGCAAAGTAATGCGTCCCGCAAGAAACCGCCAGTCTTGAATTTGTTGCTAATAGAAGATTCCTTCAGTATGAGCTGGACTCGCTAGCTGGCTTTCTCAAGATCTCGCGCTCGTACTATCAAAACACACATGACACGTCCTTTATCAACAGCAACTGTAAGACGGTGTCATACCCACACAGTGTCTCTCTTTTTTTACTACTTCTCTGACAATCTTTGCCAGGGGAGGATGCCATGAGCAAAATCCTGCAGACAATCGACGAGCAGTCGCAGAGTTCTTGGTCCAACGACTGGGACTTTGTCAGCTACTACAACTGGACAGGCACGACGGGATCTCTGGCGCCGCCTGTGCCGAATGGCGGCAACGGAGAACCCAAACAGGCCAACGGCCTCGTTGCGTCGAGTCATCGGCCCTCGGACGATCTATGCGTCTTCAGTACGTTCCCCTTCACCGCACCTCCTCGTAAATATCTTGCTGCATTGCGCCGCGGCCCGCATGGGGTGAGTTCTGACTCCACCTCACCACGTAGACTTTATTACTTCCGACAACGCCATGTTAGCCGTGGAATTAAGCCATATAGCCGACATGCTCGACGCCGAGCGCAAGCTGGGCTCCGTGTCCAAACAAGTTCGTCAGTACGCAGACGTGATTCGAAAGGCAATTCTCGAGCACACAAAGACGGCCAATGGTATCTTTGCGTACGAAACAAATGGCTTAGGCGGTCAGTATATCATGGACGACGCCAACGTACCAAGCCTCGTCTCGCTGCCCTACCTGGGCTTCCTTCCCCGCAACGATAGCACCTACCAGAAGACAAAAGAGGCCATGTTTTCACGCGCAAACCCCTACTATGCAGTCGGCAAAGCTTTTACCGGGATCGGGTATGTTTCCACTGGTCTTAAGTTTTAAGTTTCCGTCCCCCTCCCCCTGTCTGTCATGACCCAAGCGGCCGACGAGGATGATCCATGATTTGCTGACACGAGAACGCCTGCTTCTCCATTCTTTGTGCTGCATGAATAGAGGTCCACACGTCAACGCAACGTACCCGTGGCCTATGTCCCAAGTGTCGGGAATTTTTGGCACCGATGACGATGAGGAGATCCGGCAACGGCTGGCGATGATTATGGGCCATACGTCTGGGCTTGGCCTGATCCACGAAAGCGTGCAGATGCACAACGGAAGCGACTTTACGCGGCCATGGTTTGCATGGGCGAATAGTTATTTTGCGGAGATGGTGCTTGATCTCGCGGCGAGGAAGCCGGCGCTGATCTTGAAGGATGAGACGCCTTATTTGTTGGATTAAGTTGAGTGAGATGATGCAGCCTGTATGCATAATACATCCTGTCAGTCAGAATAAAGCTATTCGGAATTGCATTGTTGTACCCATTCATTTCGCCGTGGTGCTAGGTATTTCTGCCGCTGCCAATGCCGTTGCCAATACCGCTACCCATGTCGCTGTCCCAAAGTCGGCCCGTCCCCCCCTCTTTGACAATGCATTCAAGAGTAAAGCGAGGCCGCGTCTACAGGAAGAAGTCAGAAGTCCCTACTTAAAACTGACAACACTCAGGTTTTGAGGAATGACAGACGGGCAGATAGGTGGATAGAAGCATCGACGGATGTATACACCCAGATTCTAATACGTGCCTGTGTCGGCCTGCCAGAAAGGTTCAAATTGTTCAGCAGCCTACTGGTTCGATATTACTGGGGTTATTGTTCTAACAACAGGGAACGACAACTCAAGATGCTCGAAATGGTGGCGCTCTACCATTCGAAACCTGACGTACAAAATACATGTACGTTCCCTGGATAATCGTAAAATACATACCTACAATAAGTTGGCGTGCATGCGGGATGGATGTAGGCTGCATACATACACTTTCAGCCCTGTCCAAGATATGGCAACCCTTGATCAATCTTCTCGGTACTTGCTTTGCCGCGAGAATTGAGCCATGGCCTGAATGAAGCAGCTGGTCTGGGTAAAAAATGACGGGGTCTTGCATCTGCCGCTGGCAAGGCCCGAGAAAGCCTAGCAAGATCTGTGTAGCGACTGTAAAACCTATCAAAGCTTCGTCAGGAGCGGGCTTGTTTCGTCCAGCAAGCATCGAGTAACTACATGGGTGATCAGAGTATGCATCTATGTACAACATGAAGGAGGATGAGTTGTGGACCGCAAGCGACCCGCGGCCGCGCTGCCGAGGCAATTTTCCTAGCGCGCGTGTCCTGGGTGTTATTCCCCTGTCCTTGTACCTTCTACATACCTAAATGGGGTAATCATGATTCATGGGGTTGGCAAAATATGTACATATGTACATATGTATGTCAGTCGACCAACATCATATGGCACCAGCCAACGCCATGACCGTGACCGTGAAGCAATCCGGGCGTATGTCTGTAATGTCACCGTATGTGCGCTGTGTCCAGAGTCGAGCTGCTCATGCCGAAATGTCTACCTCAAGCCTGAGCCTCTTTTCTTTCTCAGCCAATCTTCTCGAGTTCTGACTGCACGCTAATCCTGGTTGCGTCCAGAAGCTGGCTTCGAAAGAATCACCTGATTCGAAGAAGGAATCTCCACAGCAAGTATCGTGAGATTGCCGAGATACGACAGGTGGCCAGGGGGCTTGGGAAATGCCTCATGATTCATCGATGAGCGGCAGAGGAAGGACTGACGAGTATCACCAGCATGGAGAAAAGTAGATGATGAGATGGCAGCATGAGCCTCGAGATAAGCGCCTGTTTGCGAGGTTCGGTTACCGGACGAGAGAGGTAATAGAAGCCATCTGTTGCCAAAGCTCTGGTGTGGAGGAAGGAAGACTTGGTCCTTCCTCGGACGGAAGGTGGAGAAGGGGTGTGAAGTTTGAACGCAACCCACAGGCATGCTCTGCCACACCCACCCAAAGTCCTACGGAGTCTGTACATATATAAACAGCCCACGCGTTTAGTATCGTTTTGTAAATTGTGCATTGTCCTAGCCTCCTAGGCGCTCACTCGGTATATCAGCAATTGTGCCTCTTGAGTCTTTCAGCTTGCTTGGAATCCGGACCGACGAAATCACTACAAAGTCCAGGTGTATCCACCACCTAGGGTACGGAGCATATCCTGATCGGATTCGAATATGTAGGTACTTACATACATTCATCATGCATCCTACATAGGAAGTACGTACGGAGTATGAATGTAACTATATTTAAGCATGCCATGGGAGTGTACAGGTATGTGATACAACACCCACCCCTGTTCGACAGACATACAGTGGCTGTACGTACGTATGTACATGAATCACCGGGTCCAGTCATCCACGATATATCCTCTTAGGACGTCGCTACAGAATAGTGAAGAATACGTGACGTGAAGTTCAACAATGATGGTCAGAATTTAGAAATAAAGGTGCCTCTCACACTATCCTAATTGGTACAAGTGGCTGTGTAAAGCCATCGAGGGGTTGTATCGATAGGCATGCCAAATCACGAGGCTGTGTTTGTGTTATGTACCTAATGTATGTAAGTCGCCACAATGCACATGTCTGTCGGTCGAGCTCGATGGCTCTTTCTTCCGCGTCTGGTGGTGGGGTGGCGCCTTCCTTCACATGAACCGCTGTTCAAACAGGAATGGCTCGCCGAAGCATCCAGCGCGGGGCGTTTCTCTCCTCTTCTCATTCTCTGATTGCCGCTTCCCTGTTGCCAGAGGCGCTCACCCGTCGATCGCGGCGTCGACTTCCGTCTCCTTTCCAGCCGGCCCGGTCTGTTATTTTATATATGTAATACAATTATACATACGCTTGTACAGGCATCACATCGCCATCTTCGCGCGAAATTCATCTCCTCGCCCTTTGCCGACTTGCGTAGATCAACTCGCTTTCTTGTACATCGAGATTCGAGACTGATGGCTGCTCTCGCCCTCCGTTCCACGACCACGAGCTGTTGAGCGGTCGCCAGGATCAGGCTTCAGCCCACTCTCCCGAGTCCCTCACACGTTTCTCATCATCGTAACAGCCACTTTTCTAATGTTGTCGGGCACCGCGCCTGTTACGCCATCACGTTAGTTTGCTAATGCTAGCCACATGCATTCGTGTTTTCCCAGCATGTCTACGGCAAAGACGACGAAGAAGAGCGCATTCTCTTGTGAGCCATGTCGTAGGCGCAAGGTACGTCTAGAAATTCTGAAAAGAAAGGCCGCTGTTGTTGGAATGGACGCATTCGGCCGACGCATGTCTTGCATTGGTGCACAAGTACACGTGTCGTACCGCGGCGCCCTTGTTGCGGAGGTCATGTCTGATGCTTCAAACATGTATTTGCGTGTGGAACTGCTCACCACGTGCTCTTTGTTTTGCTTTTGATAGGTTAAATGCGGAGGTGAACAACCTATTTGCCGGCGATGTTCCGCTCGAAATGATGAGTGCATCTACAAGCTGTTTGTTCCTCAATCTTACCTTTCCCCGCCAGGGTACGACTTGATGTGAGCCGAGTTTTCTGACCATCGCCTTCCCCAACAGCAATCCAACATTGTCATATACTCAGCGCCTCGAAGAACGTATCAAGGAGCTGGAAGATCAAGTAAATAGCTTGGCGAGATCACCGCCGTCCAGAGCGGATTCTTCCCACTCGTCCCCACCAACGAGCAACTTGGATGACCCGAAACACGTCTCGCCCCATAGCTCCGACGAATACGGCATCAATCGGAATTTTCAGACTCTGAAAGTGGAAGACCAGGTAGGCATCACGTATCATGGGGCCACCAGCTTTATCCATCTTCTCAGCGACCGCAGTGGAACCGCCGGTCTGGGGATTGCGCACGTAAACAGTGACCCAGATATTGATGGTCAACGACGAGAACGCCTCGTAAGCAACGCTTGGCACCAAAGGGCCATGGAGAACATGTTCGAGATTCCTGTATGAGCTCTCAATCCGTTCGAGGCAGGGTGCAGGATATTATTGAGCCATTTGGACTATGTCGTGACTGACTAGTCGTCCAGGAGCCATTCCAATATCTCCTCAACATGCACTGGTGTTGGATCCAGCCATTCTTCAATTTCATCTATCGGCCAGTCTTCACACGTACGTACCAAGGTCAGTGCCACACATTCATCGAGATCAGACTGACGATTCGAAGGCGATATGCAGGCCATGGGGCCTTACTACTCTCATACACTTCTGAACGCCTTGATCTCGCATTCCATCCGATGGGCTCGAAGTGACCCGTCAAACTGGAGAATCCTTGATGAATCGTATCGAGGCGGAAGCGTGTTTGGAAAACATGCCAGAACCTCGTTGTTCCAGGAATTGAGTGATGGAATCTGTACGATTCCAACGATACAAACTCTTGTCTTTCTTAGCGCGCAAGAATGCAGTCTTGGGAATACTGTCCAGGCTTGGACGTACAGCGGCATCGCTTTCCGCTTGATTGACCACCTGGGTATTTGCGTAGATGGCCAGCGTTTTCCAGGTTCCCTCCCTCTGAGCGATGAGGAGCTGGAGATTCGTCGCCGCATTTATTGGGGCTGTTATTTTTGGGACAAGCTCATTTCTCTCTACCTCGGCCGCTCACCTTCTCTACAGTTGACCGATTTCTCGCCGTCTCATGTCATGTGTAAGTCCTTTAACGTCCGCGCACATCCCCTTTTCCCTGAGGAGACATTCTTTCTGATACAAATAAAATGAACGCAGTGGACGACTCAGCGGAGAATGACCTGTGGGTTCCTTTCGGGATTCCTGAGACAGACTCGACATGGAAATATCCACCTGCCACGGCGCACTCGGTGTCTTGCTTCATGAGCATGTGCCGCCTTTCCGTAATTTTCAACGAGATTCTACTCCACATGTACGATCCGCTGTCACAGAACACTGATGCAGAGATGCAAGCGTGTCTTGATTGCCAGGAGCCGAGGTTGCAGCAGTGGTGGGAACAACTACCCGAACATCTGAAAATCGATCCGGCTTCGTTGCCTCCCTTGGCACCTCCTTCTCATATCGTGACTCTAAAGTAAGGACGTCCTGAATGCAATCCTCGTAATCGCTGTCGAGATGCCCTAGGCGAAAGGACGAAGTATGTTGCAACTACTAACTTCGCCCCTCAGCTGCTTGTACCACGCCTTTAGAATTCTTCTCTATCGGCCAATGCTCACTGGAAGAGGCCAACGCGAATTCCATGACGCTTCGGCCATAAAACGGTATCTAGTCGAGAGCGTGACATCAGCAACCTCCATCATTGCCATTTTCGACCTTTTCTGCAGAACGTTCACCATGAACTTTTGCCTTTTGTCCCTCGCATATTGCGTATACATTGCGTCTTCCATTTTTCTTCTGCAAGTTCAGGCGGCTCCAGATGATCATCAAGCCTTGCGAAAACTCGATTACTGTATTCAATGCTTGCAACAGGTCAGGCAAATCAGCCCAGGTATGGTACTGTCTTCCGCTCTTTCTGTTTTTATTCGAGGTATTCGCGCGGATTTGGTAACCAAAAAAACAGTCATATCCTCTGCGCTGAACAACATTAACAAGGAATTGACCGTCATGGGCATCGCCATGGAAGCTGTCTGTCACACGGCATCTCAACCACGATCGTCGCCGCCTACGGATTCTGCGGCGCCCGCAAGATCTGTCTACGAATCGTCACCAGAGTCACATAGCCATGGGTCTGGAATTTCGCATCCTGTGTTCCAACCATCTCTCGGTCAGAACTTTGGTCTCGATACCATGCCGATGGAGCCGGAGGTTTTTGAAACAATGTCAAATCTGCAGCCGCTAAGTATTCGAGTAGGAATTACTGACGAGACGGAAAATCAGACGACTTATGGGTGAGAAAATATGGGGCAGGGTACTCTGAAATGAAGCAATTCGTGCTCCTCGTCCGTTTTAGAACGAAGCTGACGGCCTAGGCCGCAAGACTTCATTCTAGACTCGGTAGGACCGTTTGCCGTATGCGCCTTGATTTGGATCTCGGTAAGGGATGGCTCTTGTGTGCGACAATCTGTAACCCTGGGGGTGCACGGCGCACCGAAGAAACTGAAATGTAACTTGGAACTCAAGAGGATACGTGAGTACTTGTCATGACGCGACACAGAGATTGGGTTCGAGCTTGTCGGACCCGGCGCGAATCAATCAATTGGATACGATCCCGAAAAACACGTTGAATAATGTTTCCAGAATATATGAGAAAAAATTTGAACATCAGGGACCCTGTGGAGGGCGATCTAGAGGATGACTTGGGAGTATTGGGGCCACACAGGTTCGAACGAGACTTTGTTGGAGTCTCTAATCTTCATGAAGCGAGATAGCGGTGCATGGTGGCAGTGCAACCGAGCCCAGCAATCGTTATCATGTGGGGACTGGTAGCCAACAATGGAACAATGGAACAGAGTACCTACCTAAAGACTAAACTTATAAAGCTCGAATATGCGGCATTGCAACGATGAGACGTAGACAGCGTCAGGTCTAGGGTCATGAAATCTCTAAACCTCTGACGAATATGACGACCAAAATGAAAGGCAGTCTGTTGATCAATCCATCAAAAATCTTGAGCGCCAGCGTTATAGATCGCTCATACTCGACAGCCACGCTTTTTGAAGCATCTAGATTTGCATGCCTCCCTGCCTCAATGAGCATTGACTGGCGTTTCGTCCAGTTTCGGCCAGAAGCCGCGCCGTGATTGGCCGCTGCCGCTGTCGGAAAGGCGGGACAAGAGACCCTGGTGAATTGCGCGACACGCGGGAGGGGGCTTGAATGATGGGTTGGTAAATGATAAATGACACGGTATGTTCTTCACGTTACTTGGTGCTTGGAGAAAAGTTGCGGAAGTATGCCAATAAACCAAAATCTCACGCAACACCGACACCACGCCCCCTCTCGAGTACCTATCCGCATTTATCATATAATAGTTACACAAAACTATTGAAACTAAATATGATTCAGCACAAACGTCATCGCTCTCTTTTTCCTGTTTCTACGAATACGGCGTCGCTTCGGAATCAGACACCCATTTTCACAGGTCCCTACCCTATCTACCCTCTTTCTATCTCCTTGTCCTTCTCCTCCTGAGCCCTCCCCTTCTCAAATGTACTCCCAAACCGCATCCTTCGCCGCCGCCGTCTGGGCCAAAAAAGCAACGCACTGCCTGTTAGGCGGCGCAGCTTGATCCGTGCGAGGAGCGAATACCTGCCATGCGCTGATCGATCCGTTGATGTCCGTATCGGGAGGCAAACAGGCGAGCATGCGGCGGCCGACCATCGCCAATTGGTTCAAGGGGGTGAGGCTGAACTGTGCGCTGGTGGATCCGGGGGGGATGTAGGCCGAGTGAGGTCGGGTGAAGGAGAGGGAGGTGTCGACAGCGACGTAGATTTGTTGGCCGCCGGGGACGATGACGTTCTAGGGGTGTGCTGGTTAGCGAGATGTCATCAAGGCTCAGGATGGAGTCACGATGAACAGGCATGTGATACAAAGGACGGTGGATATAGAATGGAGATATGGTGAAGAGACTAAGAATAGGATCAAAAGGCAAAGAATGAATAGATGACATATTGAGTGAAAATGGGAAAAGCGGTGAATGTGAAAGAAAGGAGACGAAAGAGAATAACACATGGAGTAAGGAATGGGTAGTAGATCAATCTTGAAGGGACGCTGAGGGGAGCTAAGTTGATATGTAGTAGAAAGACAATAGAAAACGCAAAGCAGAGGCTCAAGACGCGATGAAAAGATCAGTAGAAATGAAAAAATGTCGAAGAGTATCGACTTGCAATAAGAAAATGAACCCTTCACTCACCAGAGACCCTGTACCCTGCTCACTATTCACCCAAATAGACGTGTCTTTCCCCTTGGGACAGCCACCCAGCTTCTCGACGTTGTCAGGACAGTACTGGCTCGTGGGCTTGCCGATCCAGAACTTTCCCCCATTGGCAACTACGGGCTGGTCATTGAGAGGCGAGCCGGGCAGATTGACCGCGAGGCTGATGGCAGAAGAGGCTATTGGCTCGGCCGCTGCGAGGAGGGGGAGGAGAGTGGTGAGTGAGAAGGAAAGGGATGACTTCATGATGTTTTACTTGAGGCGCGAAGGAGATGGAGACTCTGAAGATCTGAAGATGGTAATTGATGAAGAAAGCCGATGGTATGGATGTGAGACTATGTTGTGTGAGTACAGTGTTGATGGTTGGATATACGTAAAAAGATGTGAGGATCCAAGTAGAACGAACGAATGCCGTGGAAGTGAGTAGGGCGGATTACCATTTTATGTCCATCTCATACCAGCCGGTGTCTAGGTACTCCTAGGCGACCATCGTCGCATGCCGTTGGAGGCCGACCGTCGACGAGGGAAAGATGTCATATCGCCGTTGTGTCCTTCCTCCTTCCCGGCCGATGACAGAAACTCGTATTTTCCAAAGGGATTAGAAGGGATTAGGAAGTTGCTCCGAAGGACAGAGACACGACCCCTCGCGAAAAAGCTCAAGGTTCCAGACTGGCCTTGAAAGTTGAGCGATGTCTCGGAAGTCGGGGTCGCCGTCTTGTCTCACCTATTATTGTGCCACGGTCCACGGCTATGTATGTGTGCGACAAGAGGGAACGCTCGAGAAGAATACCTTTTCCCATGCTTTTCCTTTACTTCCACGCTTATTTCTTTCCAGAAAACAGTCATGTAGTTTTTTGCTTGTTTTCTTTTGCCTTGCGTTACTTTCACACGTTTCTTCTCGTAGTCGCTTCTTGCGTGAGGTTGCGTACTCCGTTTACTTCTCCGTATAGCTGAGACGTGGGGTTGCAGGCTCAGCGTTAAGATCAGCTCTGCTTCGTCATGAACTTTTCTCCTTTCCTTTCTTTTGTAGGTCAGACTGGGAGGCTGTGCGCCGGACTCAAAGGTCACGGCATTTTTGGACGATGCAGAGCTCGTGACGGGAGCTTCCGACGTTGAACAGCTCTCTCTCTCGTCACTGTAGAGTCTTCTCGACACGCGGACAGGAGGCATCCATAGTTCAAGGGCCGATAGTCAGGGCAATCCACGTGTAGGACGACTGAATTCGTTGCATGTACATTGTAGGTACATTGTAAATTGTTAGTCGATTGGAAATCGGGAAGGGCGCCAGTGGCTATACTATAGTACGAGCGGGGCCGATGCGCCTGCATCATCATTGTCGTCATTCTCCATTGCAAGACACAAAGTTGCCACCCCACCAACTCCCACCGCCCTCGGCGTCAGCTCGCTACATCACCACCACATTACCGGCAAAGTCCATGTAACACCCGAATTCAAGAGCCAACAGACAAAAAACAAAACACGAGAAAACGCTATGAACTACCTCCCCAACTTCATCACCCGCCTTACCAGACCCTTCAGCCAATCTACCCGCCTCTCCATGACAGACTCTACAGCTTCCTTCGCGCCGGGCAGCGCCGTCCCCGAGGGCGCCCAGCGATGCACCCTCGCCGCGGGCTGCTTCTGGGGCACAGAGCACATCTTCCGGCGGCACTTTGCGGACAAGGGCCTCCTAGATGCCCGAGTTGGGTACATTGGTGGTGACATGGAGGATCCGTCCTACCGGGCTGTATGCGGAGGGAAGACTGGCCGTAAGTGTACTCCCCTTCGTGGAGTGAAAGAAGAGACCGAAAGAAACTGGGAGGAGTGTGGAAACAAACAAAAAGAGGGGAAGATTCGGAGCATAGCGCAAGAGAAAGAGAGAAAGATGAGAGAATACCGCTGATCGCATTATGTATATAGATGCCGAAGCCGCCCAACTCATCTTCGACCCCCGCCAAGTGTCCTACCGCACCCTCCTCGAATTCTTCTACAAGATGCACGATCCCACTACTCTAAATGCCCAGGGCCCTGACACGGGTCCTCAGTATCGCTCGGCTATCTACTATCATGATTCGGAGCAGGAGCGCACTGCGCGGGAGGTTACCCGCCTGGCTAACGAGCAGTGGTGGAAGGGTGGCATCGTGACGGAGCTGGCTCCCGCGGGGCGGTGGTGGACTGCTGAGGAATATCACCAGGAGTACCTGGGGAAGAACAAGGGGGGCTATGAGTGTCCGAGTCATTTTGTGAGGCCATTCGGTGAATTGAAGGGATAGGTCGCATGATGGCTTGGTGGCTGTGTCATGTGTACGATAATGTAATATCTCGGGAAAGGTTGGGGTTATGGTATGTGCGGGGGAGGACTGATGTATGTGGAAGCTTTGGGTTGTGGCATCTTGATGATATCTTTTCTACCATTACACAACATGTCCATGCACATTACATACACAAGGCTGCCATTTTCGTATAAAGATAAATTGCTGTTACTTGTGACGGCTACTCTGCTGCAGTTGCACTGCACCTAGGTATATATCCCCCACTAAGCTGAGTTCCTACCAGCTTAATGTTCTGACCTTTTGGTCGGGTCGACAGAGATATCTAATCCTCACAATGCTCATATTTTCGTGTACCTCACAAGTGAAAGAATGTATTAATTACAACCAGTCTGGTTTCTATCTACTTGCTTACGCAACTTGAATAAGCCAAGCCGCGCTTCGAAGAGAGGAGTTGGTCTCTGCGCTGATCATCTGGAAGATAATACAATTTCAATCATCCGCCAATCCATCACTTTCTTCCATCACAAAAAAAAAAGAAAAAAAAAGAACGACCAAAATATTCACGTCCCCCATTCATAACATGTCGAGCAAGTAGTCGCCTACTTCCGCCTCTGCTGCTGCATCATCAAAATCTGCACCATGCGCACAAAGATGTTCAAAAAGTCCAGCTCCAACGAGATACTCTCATTGACAGGATCCCGCCTCATCATACCCGCCTGCGCCATACGCGCATGGTACAGCACCTTTTGCACATCATACAGCGTGAAGCCTCCAAAGACGGCCAACCCACCATACAGCCAGATATTCTCCGTAAAGGCCAGCGTGCGCACCGCCGTCGCAGGCACAATCAAGGGCGCGAGACCCGACACCGCGACAAGGGCCGCACCAGCAAGGAGAGGCCCGCCAATGTAGAGGTACTTTTCCTGCTTGGCAGTCGCGCCCACCACGGAAAGGGCACCCATCATGGCAAGCGTGTAGAGACCTGCGCGGGCGAGGAGAGGAGCGGGAACGAAGGCAAGGAGAGGGGCCACAAAGGCAGCTTGGGTGGCGTTGAAGGCTGTCCAGAGAGCATACTTGGGGATGTAGCTGTGAGGAATAAGTGTTAGCAAGCTGTGTCGAGGCGCAGAAGCTACTATTGACTATTGCCAAAGGGGTCGAGCGGTGAATACTTACTTGTCAGGGCTGATGGATCGTGTTCCAATCATGGTCGCAAAACTCAAAGCCAGGCCGCCAATTCCTACTACCCACGGATTCGTCACCATGAGACGATACACGAATCCGCTCTGCACCATTTGCCGCGCCGTTAAGCCGATGATACCAATACCCAATCCGGTATGCAGAAACGTGTTGTTCAGGTATTCCCGCTCATACAGAGGCATGCCGCCATCTTCCCTCGTTTCCCGGTTGAAGACCGCATTGATGGCCACCAGCGTACCGCCAAAGATGGCACCACCCACAATGAGTTTTCTCGTGCTGGAGCCGTCGGCGCCGTGCGGCGTAGCGGCCTGGTAGTACGAGCGGGAGCCGCTGCCGGCGCGGGCGGAGAATGCGCTTCTGGTGACGGCGGATGAGATGCGCGAGGTGAAGAAGTTGTTGGTCTTGTTGGCAGCCTTTGAGGCTTGTCGGTGGAAGGGTCGGATCGGGGCCGCGGCTCGGAAGGCGGAAGACTTGGCGAGCTCGGGGAGTCGTTGCGCTAGGCGCAGAGGATTCTGCCGAACGCTCATTGTGAGCGACATGATTTTTGGCGTCGATCGAGCCAGGAGTTGATTAGGTTGATCTCTAGACGGTGTTGTTGTTTGAATAAAGTGTTGAAACAGCGGTTAGGTTGAAGGGTGCAAGATTGGCAAGACGATGTGTGGAGTTGCGACGTCAATGATGAGTGAGTTTCGCCGCTGACCAAGTGACTGCTGAGCAGTGAGCACTGCACTGAGCAGTGTCTGAGCGGCACTTCGAGGTCACGTGGGGCGCTGGAACGTGGTGGAACGTTCCGGTTGCGAATCTGACTCACGAGTCACGAGTCACGATGACGACGACAGGGACGACACGTGACGGCAAGGAACTTGAAGCATTGGGAATTGAGATCGCTTCAATTTATTAAGAACGTCTTCCAAGATCCTGGTACTCTGCATTTGCATCCAACTTTGACTGGTCCCTCCGAAGCTACCGTACATTTCTTAAAATATCAAAAGCCTCCTGGGTACTCCAAACGTATAATTCGTCAACATACCACCGTCATACGTACAAAGATGATTTCATAGCCTACCTCGTCACATTTGCTCGAGATGATACACTCTCAACATCCAATATCCCAAGCAGTATTTGCCGGACAGTATGTGCAACTCCAACGCCGCCGTGGTCCACACATGTGCCGCCGTGAAATGGCTTTGCCCTACCCAAAAAAATAAAATAGAATGGCAGAGATCAAAAGGAGACAGAAGAAAAGAGATACATGACTAAAAGGGAAAAAAAGATAGGAGAGAACAAAGAGGGAAGATAAATACTCCTTTCTGGGCATCGAACGCAAGGAACAATCAGTGCCCACGAAAACCGTCTAATCGTGCCGTGCCGTCCGTCGTCGCTCTGTGCTGTGTGTCTGTTGCCTGTACATGTCTGATGTCGTTTCGCCCACCCAAGAGCATGGCGATGCTGCTTCCGATAGAAGATGCCATGGTCGAGGAGAGTCGATAAGGCCTTTTATCCACAACAGGACGGGTCGTGAAAGGCGTAAAATGGAAAAATCCTCCGCGAAACCTATCAAACCGTGCCGTCCCGTTCCGTCTCACATCTCGTCTTGTTCGTACCCATCTGATCGTTGTCCGCCCATCGTCCATCCGTCCACTCCAAAATATGAGAATTCATTCCTCCAAAGACAGTCCCAGTCCGCAAGGCTCGCCTACCGAAGCCCCTGACTCCCCTTCTCCACGATAAACCGCACCGGTCTCCTCGCTCTCTGACTCCCAAACCCATATCCCGGCCCCGGCCCCGGCCCAGAAAGAAACCGCGGCGTCGTCAACATAGCCACGCTCATCGTCTTCGCCCTTGATCCCTCCCCAAAACCTTCATGCCGTGCTGCCTCCACCGCCGGTGCAGCCACCGAACTCATAGCAGGCCTGGCAGGCCTCATCCGATGATCAACACCCCACCTCCCAATTCCCCCTCCTCGTATCCACGGCTCCAAATTCCGACACTGACTCACATCCGCCCAATCTAACCCTCCACACCCCCTCAGCACATTCTCCAACCCCCTCCCCGTTACTCTCACACAGCCCCTAACACTCAACCCCTCCAACTCCCCCAAATGCAACGCGATGCTCTCCAAACTCTTATCACTCACTGCACTCCCACAAAACGCCATCCGGAGCTCTTTTAGAAACGGTAACCCCAAGGCCACCACCTCCGTAGACGTGTCAGACAGAGCGCAACAAAACGATAAATCCAAATGCGTTAGTTTTTTTGCTGCATTGACAAGCGCAACAATGGCATTATCGGAGAGATATGTACAGTCCGCGAGACAGAGATGCGTCAGTTTATCGAACCGGTACTGCGCCCAGGATTGGAAGCCAATATCTGTGATGGATGTGCAGCGCGTGAGGGAGAGGGAGCGAAGGCGGGAGGAGGCATGGGCTGCGAGATGGGCCATGGAGCGATCGGTGATGTGTTTGCAGTAGGAGAGGTCTAGTTTGCTGAGTTTGGGGCAGCCGATGATTGTGCCGGGGGGAGGGTTCGTCATTCCGGGGGGAGGTGGCCTTTTTCTGGTGGCCTCTTCGACTTTTCGCGGTTGTGTTGCGGTTGCTGTTGAAGAAGAGGAAGTCGTCACCGTCGTGGGAGGTGTGATTGTGACGGCGGGGGTACTCTTCAAGACAAGAGGCGAGTCTGCGACAACCCATCCGACCACACGGCCGAGGAGATTATCCCCGACTTTGCGGCAGTTGCTCCAGTCGATTTCTTCTAGTTGTTTGGCGTTTTCGCTCATTTCGAGGATTTGGTGTGCAGAGACGTCCCAGACGGAGCGCATGCGCCAGGTCTTGACGTTTTGGCCGCATTGGCGCCATAAGACGGAGAAGCCTTCGTCTGTGACGTGGAAGCAGTTGTTTAGGTCTATGGATCTGGCGCGGCGGCCAATAAAGGGCACGAGAATATAGATGAGGGCGTGGTCTGTGACAAAGCGGTTGTAGTGTGATAGGTCTACGTCGTTGCAGACCTTGGAGGAGGACGTGAGGAGATGGCGCCAGTGGCTGCTGACGAGACGTAATCGTAGAAGCTCTTTGATGTCGAGGTGCTTGAATATCTGTACCAGGAGCTCGTCGTTCAGAGCTGGTATCAGATGGAACGACGAACGGCTTGTGGCGGTTCGGGCTCTTTTGGATGGGACACCACATTCGGACGAGGTGTCACTGGAGCCGGATCGAATGGTCGAGCCGGTGAGGTCAACGGGAGATGCTCGATAGACATTGGTGCGGCCAGCCACGACACCTTCCGCTGTCAAAGGGAGTGGTGGTGCTAGAGAATGCCGTCTACGATTTCTCAAGTTCTCCATATTGACGCTCAGGAACGGGTCGGGGTCCTTGGGTTCCATGAGCTCGAAATCATCCTTGTTCGGTGAGCCTTGGCTACCAGGTGAAGCAAAGGCCAAGTTCGCCAGCAGTCCCTTGGAAGGTGTCGACGGGGCAGAGAGTTCCGAATTTGGCGACGCGTCAGACTGTTTCGTGGCGTCGAGATCAGTCATATTGGTGTCCTCCTCATCTTGAGGCTTCCATCGTAGCCTGGCCGTCTCCTCCACTTGACTTTTAAGGTCAGGCGGACACGTACGCCAGAGCTCGTCCAAAACCTCCCCAGGAACGACCAAACATTCCACCGTTGTGATGGAACGAACGGTAGCTGTGCGGCCAGGCGAAAGCCCTAGGCTGGCGACCTCGCCAAAGTACTGCCCAGCTTTCAAGCGTGGCCTCGGCTGTATGGACCCCACCGTCGTTGCTGTTGACTGAGGGCGTGGATGCGTGGGTTTCGATTCGTCATGAATGACTTCCGCCTCGCCCTGCACGATAAGATAGATTTCGTTGCCGGTTGTTCCCTGAGAAATGATATCAACAAATGGATGGTACGTCTTGGGCTGCACGCTCAGACCCAGCGAATGCAGCATTTCCGGGGGCAGGTTGGAGAACAAGGGCAACTCCTTGAGAGTTTTGCGGATACTGATGAAGCCGCTCCCAATGGCACTGCTACCGAGAGTAGGATCGTCAATGATGGCAGAACTTGGCGAGTCTCGCTTCTTTGTATTGACCACAGCGCCGTCTCTGATGGCACCGCTGTCACCCGTCGTAACCTCGCCCGGGACGCCGGCCGCTCGAGGTGCAAAGTCGCTGTGTTTTGACGAGCTGGGACTGGCGCCGCCGCGCTCTTGCCGCTGTTTCTTGAGCAGGTGAAGCCTTTCCTGGGCTTCTTCTCGAATCGCCTTCTCCATGTCGGGAAACTGGGGGATGACGGTGTGCAGGTCTTCTCTCTTGAGAACGAGCAGCAGACATTTTGCACGTGCTACAATGGTGGCTGTGCGTGGCATGTTCATGAGGACGCCGATTTCACCAAAGAAAGCACCTGGCTTAAGCTCGGCGTACACGGCCTCCCCGTCACGAGACGTGACGGCCACCACACCGCGCACCAGCCAGTACATGGCCTTTGCGTCATCGCCTTCGGTGATTATGTGGTCGTTGGGCGCATTGATCTGCGGCTTGAGATGATTTCCGATGGCAACAAGAAAATCCTCGGGGGCAGACAAGAAGAGGGGAAAGGACCGAATTCGTTCGACTAGATCCAGGGGCATATCTCGGATGGTCGAGGCGGTCAAGGGCGATGGCCGCACAGGGCGAGCCGGATTCGAGTCGACATCGAAGGACCGGATCACCGAGCTCGGATCATTCGCTGCGGATGTCGAGGCGGCCTGTTGGTGGTGTGCCAGCGCCCGAAATGGCGAAGCCGAGCTGTGCGAACGACTTCGACGCATCAAGGGCGAAGCTCTTTGAGTGTTTCGTGATTCTACCGCGTCAATCGTTCTCGGTTGATGGCAAGCCCGAGTCCTCGACGACCTGGACGATTCTTCAATCCCTGTACAATGTTGGCGACTGGCGTGCAGCGATTATTGAGTGTACAGCTCCTGGCCGTGATGGCCGCTGCGCCGCCGGAAGAGCTGCCAGCAGTTTGTCGAGCGAGGCTGATCGACCGATCTTCTGCGAAGCCCTATTTACAGGCTCGGAATGTGATTCTGGCACAGTGGACGGTGTGGAGGTTGCACGGTTGCGGCATGCTCTGGAGTCTGACGGTTGTTGGTCGCGATTCACGGTGCACCACAGCAAGATTCTACTTTGTTACTCCGTACGGACCAACACTCTCGCAAGTACTCTCACGGCTGCGGAATCGACGCGACGAACGCTGAAGAGGATGCTGAATCCGCAGTGAGGCTTTCGCGATCATGTATGTTTCTGCGCAGTCAGAAGCAGAGCTCTGCTCTGTGTCCCGCGATCTGTCGCGCTGAAAAGGCGGCAATCGGTCGGCGCGTGGAAGAAAGGAGCGCCAAGATCGAAGACAACGAACACGATGGATGGGATGTTGTTGGGCTTGCAATCGCGCTCAAAGGTCTGGACAAGTTGCAATCTGTATGTCTCAGCTAACCAACCGGACTTGGGGAGGGGGAGGATGTCAAGAATGGGGCGCGTGATGCAGCAGGTCGCGTGCGTTGTGCCGTAGAGATGGCCCTCGGAGGCGGATTCGCGCCGAACCGGTGAATTGAGCTGTTGTACGCAGTACGAATGACGACAACGGGACAGAGCTAGCAAATTGATGAGCAAGGTCGCGTAAGTAATTATTGCCGCAACTCAGCAGCGGATGAAGAGAGCTGAACTGGGCAAAGATGGAAACACGGAATTTCCAATAGCGAACCCCGGCGCGCACGATGCGGGAGTCAGAAGCAGACGAGCTTCGAGAATGGGGACGGAACGAAGACGAGGAAACACCTGCCTACGGACTCGGGGCATATTGTGACGGCCAGGATAGAATGGAACCAGAAACGCAAAATGCACGAGGGCGTCGAGGCGGCGGCCGGGGACAGGGAGCAACCACTGGTGACTGTGGAGGGTGTACCGCGGTACGGGAAACCTTAACTTCCCCCCCAAGAACTATTCCACGTCCACCCTAAATTTCCTAAAACGGTATAGCTTGGTTCAGGTCCCCTACTAGCGC
>SRQL01000184.1:0-45188 GCA_018360575.1 Claviceps sp. LM454 group G7
TTCTGAAGTCATCATGTCACTCCAAGTCGCGATCAACGAGCAAGGGGGGTGTGGGGCACGTGACATGAAGTGAGCCTTCGGACCGCTAATGGGATTGCGTCAACGGCATCAACCGGCCCAGCCATCGTACGAAGAAAACTCCCGAGCGTCCGCCCTCGTTTCCAACACGAGCCGTTCGCGCCAGTGCCGAATCCCAGATACCCCATGTTCGCGTCGACACGAGGAAAAGTACATACATACCTACATAGCCTCTAGTCCAAGCCGCCGCTCGTCGTGGACTGGTTGCCGGGTGGGCGCCTGGTGGCCGAGACTAGCGACCTGTTCGCGCAAATGTCCGATCAGGCTTGATTACGAAAACAAGAACCAACTGGCAACAACACGATGCGCACAGCAGAGAGCGGGTGGTTCTACATAAATGCGATAGGTAGGAATGCGATAGGTAGGCCTCTCCGCGAATCGCCAGGGTGTGCCGCAGCAGAGGAACGGCACATCAGCTTGCTCTGCAAGTTTGCAACCTGTCGGCGAGAAGCAATCAGCCTCAACAGCCCTGTTCTTGAAGGAGCATCGATCTTGTCTTCGTCAAACAAGGCACTCTCTCAATGGCACACGGACTGCGCGCGGTTTATGATTGAAGGGCGAAACTCTAACTATATGTACTTCTAACTTACTTCAATGACAGCAACGTCACCATCCTCACCAGTGACCACCCTCACCAGTGACCACCCTCACTAATACTTTGTATGTACCCTCATTACTGTGTATGTACATTATACATACATACCGGCACGGCACCAACGGCGCCCCGCGACAAGCGCATCGATGGCATGCATGATGCCGCATGTGCGATTCAAGCTCCACCCAGATTCAGATTAAATTTCCGCCGCCAGCTGCTTTCTTTGCCTTTATGTACCTGTTCGCCGTCCGCATGTCAGCCAATTGGCCAGACTTTTGGCAAGTTCCCAGCGGCCATGCCCTCTCTACCCACGACTCGTCACGGCTCACGAGTCACGAGTCACGACACTCACAAGTTACTCAACTCTCCAACCACGAGTCCACGACTCTCCTTGATTTAGCAATTGTCGTGCTGCGCATCCATGTAACATCGGGCCTGAGTCCCTCCCCTCTTCACGAAGCCTCAGACTAAAGGCGAATTCTGAAAATTACGGGTTATATACAACCTACATGAGCCTGTCGGTCCTCGACAGACATGAGCCCGGTATCTGCTCCACTGATTACGTGATTACTACAAGGTACCTAGTATGTAGGTACATACAGTAGATACTGCCTCCTATGTACAAAACTTGGCATCAACGTTGAGAACTTGAGCTACGTTGCAACTTACAAGCGATGTCTATCTACGTCGGTATGGGTAACTGGCGGTTGCTGACTTGGGTGGCATTAATAACGTTGATGTGGTCTCATTTGGAACGAGGTCGGCTTCCGCTTCTCTCCCCTCCAAAAGAAAAGGATAGTTGATAGTTGAAACAAATGTAACAGGAAGTCGAATACATAGTCCAAGTGGACTCCGTATAGTTGATCGACGGTTTGAATGATGCATGATGCATCACACGAACTTGCACACAGCACACAGCACAATGCATCACATCTGAGCTCATAATGATCCAGCCTCCTCTCTGTTCAAATTTGCCTTGATGGCTTGGTCCAGAATCTTCCGCTTGCTGCATTTGCTTGCATCGAAGCTCGCACATTGAAATCGTGACACGGCAGGCTGAGACAGAAAAATGCAACTGCCCTCGGGTGACTTTTCGATATTTTGTTGTTTGCTGCACTGCTGCACAAGCCACAGCGGAGCCACTGGCGCTTCGGCTGTGCGGGGCTGCAATGATTGGACTCTAGCACTCGAACAATGTGTACATACAGCTGGTGCAACACACCAAGTCGCATTTCACCTGACCTGCTGACACGCGGTACGTACCTCCAACCACCTTTTCTCCTCATCTCCTCCGTGCTATAAAAATCTCGTTCAGCACAAGGCTTCAGGAACATGCTTGTCCCGGACATACCAACTCCTCCTTAAAGCCACTGAATGAAAACAGCGATGAAAAAGAGGCAGAATTCTTCGTCCAAGCAGACGCCAGCGAAAGCGGCCAGGAGCATTAGCTTTGCGGCCAAGCTGCAAACGTATATCGATGATACGAAAGCGGCAGTCGAGCCCTCCTCTCCTCTCAGCACACCCAAAGCCAAACGAGACACGTCGCCGCCGAGGCCGAGCCAACTACTCTCAAGCCCCGACCGAGGCCATGTCGCCCGATTCCTCCCGAAAAGTCGCGAGACTGTAACGAGTCCACGCGATGCCCCTCCTGCCGCCGCCCCAGCCACACACGACCGAGTCAGTGAGACGACAAC
Organism: Claviceps sp. LM454 group G7; assembly: GCA_018360575.1. Taxonomy (NCBI): domain Eukaryota; kingdom Fungi; phylum Ascomycota; class Sordariomycetes; order Hypocreales; family Clavicipitaceae; genus Claviceps; species Claviceps sp. LM454 group G7. The sequence continues at coordinate 2,368 of SRQL01000184.1, forward strand.
CACGGTCGATGATTCGGCAGCGACAGGCGCCTTTTCCCTCACCTCTCCCACCAAAACAACCGACACCATGCCAGACACCTCACCACGACGGAGGTCTCGGCCACTACCGAGCTCCAAACCTGGACCTGTATCCAGCTATCTCCTCGAATGTCGGAATACCGAGTTGAATCACCTCGAGGCCCTCGACGCGGGGCATGTCTATTCCGAGGGAGTGAGAGATTTGGCGTTGCGGGTGTATGGCATCCACCTTCTCGACAAGAAGGAGGAGGAGATCAAACGGAACGAGCGCGTCGAGGAGAAGAGGCTGAAGAAGGAAGCGGCCGTTGCAGCCGAAGAAACTAAGCTGCAAGAGTTGAAGGCCAAATCGATACCCAAGCCTTCGCCGCCGAGAGAAAAGTCGCCGCCGAGGTCGGAATTCGAATCGAGACCGAGCAAGGCCTTCAAGAGTAGGAAGCATGAGACTCCCACGGAAGCCCAGTCCAAGGTAACATGGTCGAGTGACATGCCGGCGAGCATGAACAACCAGGCCAACGGTGGCAATGTATTCGGCATGTTTGGTGGCAAGAAGCAAGATCAGTCTTCCTCGTCGATGAATAAGTCATCAATGGGCGCTTCAGGCTTTGGACCTTCCACACAGGGTCCCGCTCCTGCACCGGTTGTCCGGCCAGTGCAGTACAAGCAATCCATAGACCCCATGGTGGACAAACTCACAAAGCTCCACGGGAATTTGAAGGGGCTCCGGAACGACCTTGTAGCTTTATCCAAGCATCCAGGTTCACCTTTGTCAGGCAAACTCGGTGCTCTACGACGCGAGATCCGGGTCTCCATTGGCCAATTAACGGGTGTGAAAGGAGCAAATACGCCAATAGTAAGTAATAGAATTCGTGGCCTAGCGCACATGTGTGCGCTCCCCTCGCATTCATGTACTTCAACAAAGCGCTCCTTCTCACACATTTCGCTAGACAACCAAGCTTATTGGACTGCTTCGTCAATCAATCGACCCTAACGGACCGTGTCCCAGCCCAATGGTCAACGCTCGGGACTACATAGCCCGATACAGTCAGCCAGCGAATCTCGTCGTGTCCGAAAACGAGCCCTTGGTGCCGTCCCTTTTTGTGTACCTGATCAACATCATCGCCAAGAACATCATCCGCCAATTCATCAATGAATGCAGAGTGGACCCCAAGGCCGCAGATCCCATTGGCGTCTTCACAGCCCAAATCTTTTCTACTCCAGATTTCCTCTGGCGTGGCGAGTCCTTCATCGACATCTTGATCGCCAAATTCAGAGTCGTGTGTCCTGTGCTCTTCGGTTTAAGAGGCGACACGAGCCTCGAGAGTGGAAGAGAAGCCCTTGGCTGGAAAAAAGACGGCCCCGTATGGATACCCGAGCAGAAGCACAATGACAGGATGGCCGGTCTGGGAGCAGGCTTTGCCTCGATTGCGCTGCGTGACTTCAGCAGGGTGTCCAAGAGTAATCCTTACCCCCCCGTCCACTACTGGCGGGCATTTGCAAACATTGTCAATTGCCCGGCGGGCGAGGTTTCTGACACGCAAATGATTGTTTTGCGAGCCATGATTGACGGTCATGAGCAGCGGTTCTTGAACTTTTTTGGAAACGCTGCCGTGGCAGCTCTAAGACTTGCTCTGGTGGAAATGCCGAAGAAGGCTCCTGCGGGATCATCTGCTGCGGGATCTCTTATCGCGTTGGCTGATATTCTCCGATCACAGAGGGGTTTAGCGCTGGGGAGGTAGTCTTTTGTGTTGAGACTATGAGAGTACTGGGGGTCCTGCCGGGGAGGGTAACATGGGTTGCTCAGATGGATCAGATGGACGACTGTCTTCTGCGTTGAGAGAATGTGGGATTAGCCAAGGGGGTTGAGCATCTCGATTGCTCCCTCCTTGGCCCCGAAGAAGTCTTCTTCGTTGAGAGGATGTAGGATATAGCCAGGGAGGTTGGACATCTGTGTCGACATGGAGCATGCATCTCGGTTGCTCCCCCCTCGGCCCCAAAGAAGTCTTAGCCTTGAATGCCTGTGCGAAGAACAGAGCAGGCAAAGAGCTGAGGTGTATATTAGCGCTGTGATGCCGCGCGGGTCTCTCGTAAGAAATGCGCAACCAAGACTGGTTCCGGCCGCATGGAGTCTTGGGTTCAGGATTGAAAGATGATAGTTAGGCAAGGTAGTCGTTCCATTTTCGGAAAAAAAAATATCAGAAAGGGACTAGAATCCCCAGACTTGTTTGGAAACAAGATTTCAATAAAGACATGTTCTAAGTGGATAACGCTTGAAGAGTCTTGAACGGACTACGATATTTCGCTGAGAGAGATCAGTTTAAAAGTCGATTGTGAAGTTGAAACATCCCCTGCTCCCTAATGGCGTCTCCGGGTCAAGTCCCTGTGAAGACATCTGAAGATCTCTTGGAAAGATGGAATCTGCCAATCCTCCTCAGCACCCTTATTTTCCTGCTGCTTGAGTCTGATGTCTGATGGCAAGTAGCGGCAATATTGCGAATAAAATGGCAATTGATGCGAAGGACAATGTAACGGTAGAAGTTGGACTGCAAAGGTGACGACGACTACCTTTCTCTCTCGAAACTACAGCCCTCAGAGCTCCGGAAAGTCTCAGGCTTCATTTACAAGACCAGAGCATACAAATATCCCGCATGCATGCGAGCGCCTTGAGGCTGCAAGACCAAATGTCTTGCGACTCGCGCGGGATACGCCATTACGAAAAGGTGGCAGCTCTCCCGTGCTCGTGTTTCCCTTGCAAGTCAAGATATGTGCTACGCAGGCTACGGTACTCTTCTGCATTGTTTTCTTAGAGCATAGATAAGTATAAGGGAAAGAAGATGTCATCAGCAAGAGGGTTGTACACGGCGTGAAAGAGGGCGTCATGAGAAAACGCAAGAAGAAGAAAAACCCATATCTAGAAACACAACGACAACGACAAGAAACGGAGAATCGAGGCATCAAAAAAGATATAACAAAGAAAGCAACCCATGATCATGACAAAGAACCAAAACACCACACTGAAGTAAAAGGTGAAATAAAAATAAAGACGCCTCCCAGTCTCCAACCAAAAAAAAAAGAAAAAAACCCCATCCCATCCCCTTACAAAATCACCAACAAAAACAACACCAAAATCAGCACAAAGATCAAAATCCCAATACACCACCCACTCCACCGATCCTCATTCTGCCGCATCACATGCCCCAGCTTCTGCATCCCATTCTGCAACCTCCCCCCCACCCTCTCCGCCGTCTCATCCACCATATCCAACATCTCGCCCTGCTCCTCCAACTCCCGACCAATAGTCCCCGCCTGCCGCTTCAAATTCCCAACCGTCTGATGCACCCCCTCCAGATGGTCATCCTGTTCGCGCATCATACCCAACTGCTGCTGGTGCTCAAACTCTGCGAATCCGTCTTCTTCATCTCCATCACCATCACCCACAGCAAAGGAACTCGGGTCCGGGAGATCTGCCGCACGGCTAAGGCTGGGACCAGCTTTGGAAGCGAGTTCTTGGCGCATATCTTCCATCTCACCACCTATTTCCTGGACGAGGCGTTTCCGGCGAGCGAGTTCAGCGGAGGAGACGCCATACTGGGTTGGGTTCGCTTGGATGGCCTGCACGGAGGCGTCTAGGTCGGAGAGATCTTCTTCGAGGGATGCGAGGGAGGTTTCGAGGTCGGTGAGCGCGGAGGAGAGTTCTGGGGAGGAGGGGTCTGTGGAGAGGGAGCGGATGCGGAGGTAGGAGGCGAAGAGGGGGCGGGTGGATGACAGCTGGGTGAGGACGTCTCTGTAGATTAAGGGGGCTTTACGTTAGAATTTTTCTTTTATTTTTTTTTTTTTGATTCGGGGATGCTGAGACTGGGATACGGGGAGGGTGAGAGGAGGTTCGTACTGTTGGACTTGGAGGAAGGGGTCCTCATCGTTGGTGGAGGACATCATCCTTGCGACGGGATTGGGTTTAGACGACGTGGGAGTGAAGCAGCAGCTGTATTACGAAAGGTGCGTCATGTGTGTTTGGTGATGAAGGGTTTGCATGGGCTGCGGGAGGCGAGGCGCTCGAGTATATTGGCGGATGATGTCTGGCTGCCTCGCGCCGCGCGTCGTGAGAATATGTTTGGTGTTCTTGGCGTTGCGAGGTCAGCGCCGCTGCTAACCCGGCTGGATGGATGACGTTGCGGGCTGATCAGTGAGCGGGACGCTAGCGCGAGATTGAGCAAAGGTGGGGACGCGCCCCCCGCGTCGAGACTCGACCACCAACTTGGATGTTCAAGACAGGCCACGGTCACCTGGTTGGATCAGTGGTATATTCATACTTATTCTGAGGTGATTGGGCTTCTGAATCCAAGAAGTAAAAGGAGAAAAAAGAAATTAAAAAAACAACGAAGGAAACGAGGGACATAATGGGAAGAATGAAGAATGAAGAATGAAGAACCAAGGATGAAAGACGCAGCGTAATTAGGTAAGGCGACAAAGATGAGGCACCGGCATAGGTAGTCACAGTGTCCACGTTGAACGTAACCTCTACATACATGATACATGCAGTCAAGACTAAAGAGCGGGCGAATGGTATCATGCACGATGTAATCGAATCCATCGGCATGCATCTGGCTGACTAGCCGAGTAGACATGTTCTTGGTGTACCTCGAATCATGTCGCAAGAATATGTACAGGCTGTTTCTTTCTTTTAGAAAATCCCCAAGTTTTGACCATGTAGCACTGGCTACCTAATGTATGCATACATAAAGTGAGATAGAAACATCATATGTCTTGTTTGACAGGGTCAAGATCAGAGTGGTCGGCCACCATTCACTACCTTTAGGTGGATAGCACAAGATAAGTATGGACGTGGCCGTATGGACAGCCGTCAGCTTTTGATGCAGGGTCAAAGATAGACGAGAAATGTAGCAGGGGAATAGCAGGGAAATTGCGGATTTCGTAATTTCAATCTCCCATTTGTGCACCCGTAGCAGGTGGTTGCCCGGCTCTACTCTCCTCCAGCTCGAGGTGATAGGAGCGAATAATGGAGTCGGTATCATCGATAGCAAGAGGGCGGATGTCTGCCATGGCTTTGATCTTTTGAGTCCTATCTGGGCTGTCAGCTCTGAAGCAATCCAATCCGCAAATGCTAGATACCAGGTATCATCGCGGGGAGCTTAGGGGAGAGAACGCACACTTCCTTGACCTGGTCGTCCGTCATGGACAGGCCGAGCTGCTCAACGCGACTCTTGATGGCATTCCAGCCAGTCAGTCGGGATGCAAAGTGTACGTATCGGCTCATGCCAAAGTCGGCGGGGTTGATGATTTCGTAGGTGCTCGGCATGTTAAGGATGGCCTTGGCGTGGATGCCCGCTTTGTGCGTAAAGGCGCAGAAGCCGGTAATCGGGTTGTTGAACGGCACATTGATCTCCACGGCTTCGGCCACCAGGTCCTCAATCTCCTTGAGTTTGTGCAGCTTGTACCGTGACGTCACGTACTCGTGGCTGCCCACAATCATGCGGGCAAGCAGGCCGCCGAGAGGCTGTGGGAGACGCCCAAGAGTCAGTAAGAACGGCAAATGACATATTCTCGCGTCACTCTCACGCCGTTTTCATCATGAATACTCACAGTGATGCCGTTTCGCTCGCCGATACCCAGGACGGAAGTGTCAATATCTGCAGGCCAAAAGATTAATGATTTTGCCCAGAGGAGAGGAAAGATAGGCTTTGACGCAGGTGACTTACGAGTGGCGCCAGCTTCTAGAGCCGCGTACGCATTGGCTATGGCACAGCCAGTGTCGTTATGCTTTGAAACGCATTAGCACATGACGCCTAATGCACTGAGCCCGGACTAGAAAATCGCCCTGACCCTTGGCAGCAAGTCGTCGTAGTCGTTGACTCTGTAAGGTATGCCCAACAACTTTTCGCTCCATCGCAGATTATTACTTACAAAGTGAGTCTCAATGTCACAAGATACTACGCCTCTCAGCGTGCGGACGAGGTCATAGACCTGTCTCGGGGTAGCACAACCCACCGTGTCAGCGACTCCAACACGGTGGACGCCAACCGCATCCACGGCCTTGTACAGTGACAGCAGATCGACGAGGTCGGATCGGAAGGAATCTTCGGAGGAGAATCGGACTTCGCGTCCTTGGCTGCAACACATGTTACTTTGCGTCCAGACTCTAAACAGTCACCACGCAGCGCCTCCAGACGTACCTCTTGACGTATTCGATAACCTCAATGGCCGTTTTGGTGATGTAGGCCATGTCCTTGCCATGGGAGTGCTCTCGCAAATGCTTTGATGTGCCGATGACAACGTCGACGCCATCCACACCGGTTGCAACGGCCAGTTTAGCGTCTTCCATCTGTGTAACAAATCATCATGAGTTGAAGTGCTGACTGCAAAAGTTCGCAGAGTCGAGTTCAATTTGCCTTACTGTACATCTTACGTGAGTCAAGATCTTGGCCTTAAGACCCAGCTTGCAAATCGCCTCGCAGTCTTTTCGTGACTGTTCACTCGCAGCAGGTGACGTGAGTTCGATATACTCCACCCCAAAGTCCGCCAGAGCAGTAGCGCTGAGTTCCAAGACGATTAGCATGTATTGTCATCTCCCAAAGTTGCCATGCACCATGATATTCAGTAGCGGATCTCGTACATCTTGATCTTCGTCTCTGTTGCGAAATAACGTTAGTCAAGCAGTCTCAGATCCGTTTTCGACGAGTAAATACAGACAGCTGTATGAGAGTCGAGTCTAACCTGTGTCAAAAAAAGCATTGGCGAATTGCTCGCCCTCTCGCAACGTGCTCTCAATGATCTGGAACTTGTTTGTGTTGGACAAGAAATCGCCAACGGACTGGTAGGGAGAGCCTGCATGGTGAGGCTTGTTGACTTTGCCCGGGCCGGCGGTCAAGATCTTGCCATTGGCACCATGGGTAGTGCTGCTGTCGGGTATACTGCCGGTGGCCATAACGACGAAAGCGAATGTATGTTGATATGGTATAGGTATAGGTATGCTGGTTCGTCTAGCTGACAATCTACAAGAGGATGTGACAAGCTATAAGAGAACGTAGCAACGCTCCAACAGGACGGTACAAATAGTGCGACAGCGGAAACGAGCGCTAGGTAGTATTACAAAGCTGCTGACTCCAGCATAAAAAGGGATGGAAGGAGTCTTCAAAAGGTGGAAATCATGTTGAGTTTAATACTCGATTACAAATGTATCCGTCTCTGATCTTGCTCGACAGCCTTGACATGCGTAGCGTCGTGGCATCGATGCGTGTAAGTGGAGATGGGCAAGACTGATGATCGTGTACCTGGTATGAATGACTTCACGCCGCTTTCCGAGGATGGGTGCACAGTCCGCGGGAGACGGCGACGAGAATCATCACGACGTCTTTCGGGTGTACAAGCCGACGTGACGCAGGGCATCTCGAGGGCAGTATTGCGCAAGACAGCGTCGCCATTTTCCACCTGGGCTCGGGAACATACATGTCGCCTGCTATTCTGCAGCAAGCAACAGCTACAAATGTAACCCAGAAGTCAGGCCTAGCCGCGGGAGAAGCCCACCGCTAGCACCAGGCACTTCTCAGGGGAACAATTCCCCGCGACAACCGCATCCACCGATGCGGCGGGTATAGAAGGACGGACCGGGCTGATGTTTGTGATGTTTGGGGCTGGTCTTGGGGGCTGACGGGTTCGACAATGCGAGGCATCCTCTATGTTCCGGACATGGGGGGCGGTAAAGATCCGTAAGTGGCGGAGATCCAGGCTGCCGGAAAGGCGAGAAGCAACTCCAACCAGTACGTAATACTGGAGCGACATTTCATCGAGAGCAGCATGTAAGCATCTGTCACCAGCGTAAGCGTAGTATTACGTCGGCCAAAGGTCAAGGACACGATTTCCACTTCCGTAAGCACGTCGCGGTGCGTCAAAAAGCCGAGTCCAGGGCTCTGTTGTCTCCCGCCTTGTGGCCTCATCCGCCGGGGTCATCTCATTCGCACTTGAATGTCTGATCGACGAGGCCGCGCGTTTCCGTCGCTACGAGTTCGATGCAGCTCGTCAGCTCGCAAGTCAGTCCATTGGGTGTTTGGGTTCGATGATATCGTCTCCAGTTGTACATACATTAGGTAGTTTCAGTCGCCAGAGTTACATGCTGGTTTCACGACAAGCCCTTGAAAGTTGGGCTGTGGTTGGTCTGCGGCTGCGGGCAGCTGGTGGAGATTGACGCAACTGCCAGCCTCCAGGTCTGAAGTGGCAGCTTATTAGGTACCTAAGGTACCTACATACATATGTACCTAGGTAACAAGTAATAAGTTCAGTATTGGCTAGGTACCTGAGACCTCAGACCTGTAGGCTGTACCTATCTCCAATTCTCCATCGTGGCCCGAGTTTGCAGCCACGAACGTGAACAGCCTTGCAGATTATTGGCCATCTTGGCTTGAAGTCGAGAGACCAATTCGCCTCAACAGTGGCAACGGCATTGCTAGCTACCCGAGAAATCAACAGCAATCGTCACAGTCGCCTCAGCTAATTCCTCCGGCTGTAGCACCCTTCTCTGTCGAAGATTTGGCCGCATTTCCTCTGAGCTAAGGCTTCTGCACTCATGAACAGAGCCGCCGTTTGTGGTAATGACTCTGTCCGGAGTCGCAGATTCGCCGCCGCTTCGAAAGCAACATGTTACCATCCCCGGACATCCATGGGCCAGAACCTTGGAAAGACGCGTCGAAGTTCGGCTCATTCACAAATACCTACCTAGCGTACACACGTGCGTAGAAGAGCAGGCAATTTATGCCGACGTAGTGAGTCGTGTCAGCACTTACTTCTAAGTTCTCAGCACTAGGCGGCAAGTCTTACAGCCCAAGTCACAAAGATGGAAGGTCCAAAAGAAGTGATCGTGCCTCATGGGCGCACTCGGCAGCGCACGGTTTCGCCAAGCTTCTCGTTATGGCTGTCTGCAAATCCGTCGAGTTATAATAACTAAGTTATGGCCGATACTTTACTTAATTTTGTTCCAACTTCCTACCTATTAGGTACCTAGGTATTACCTCTCCCTATGCCGTCGGCCCCGGATTACCTACCTAAGGTACCTAGGTACCTAAGTAAGGCGATGAAAGCGTCACCAAGGAGGAAAAAAAACACAGAGCTTCAAGTATGTAGCCATTGGCGAATGAGCGCATGATGGCACACAAAAGGGCTACCAGTTGACGCGGTCATGCAGTGCAACGGTTACACCGGAGCGACATGCCCGCTTCTACCCAGCAAAGCTTGTCGCAATTTGCACTTGCGGATGCCATCATCAACCATTCTGCTACGTACGGGACGTACCAGAGCACCATCCATCGGCTTCTCTTGCTCAAAAACTAAACGAACGAATGCGCCAGTCAAGCAATATCACGCGATGACCCGATGAATATCCCGAGCGAGGCAACAATCGTTTCTGAAGCGTCAGCTCATGCCTGCCGCGTGTGGTCACAAGTCCCTGACTCCATGTGCAGTCCAGCCTGTTGATTAAGCTCCATGCGATTCTCGCTGACGTGCCGAGGTTGCCATTCATTTCCTTCAATTGATCAGGCAGCCAAGGTGGTCCAGTGTCTTTGGAACCGAAAAGCGAGCACCGAGAGATATCCTAGGTCGGACTGACTCTAGTTCTGCTGCTCTGTTGCCGACTTCCAACCCATTTGGTGCACTTACATGACGGAGGTTCAAGAAGGCCTACGTACACACATGACACGCCTTGCAATAGGTCGTCGGCCCGTTCCAGTCAGTGGCCGCTGGCGCGTTTTCGTCACTCGGAGAAGGGGAGTGCCGAGTCCCGACCCGAGTCACGAGTGTGATGGCACAGGATATCTTCTTGTGTGACACTGTCTTGTTCCAGGACTTTGCTGTCAAATATGGTGTGGAATCCAAGGGCATGACGTGTTGGCATTCATCGTTGCAAATCCGGAGTCTGCGGCGGGGTGACAGGAGGAACTGGTAAGCGCGCATCTACGAGTACATTGCTGTCATACTACTCCTACTTCGATCTTATACTCTTGCTTTTTATGAAAATAAAATCTTAGTCTGCAAGCAACTCGGCTTACATACCCCGCCATAGATCAATTGCTTATAATAGCGTGCCTTGCTTGGCCCCCTCGCGCGAATTCAAGTGCCTCGTGTGTGCAATCCAAGACGTATGCACCCACGAGTAGCAGGTAGACATGCATGCATGCCGGGCTAACGACGAACCATGCGGGCCGAGCGCATCTAGAAAAATTATGACTCGTGACTCGTGAGATCTTGAGTCTTTCTTTTGGAAGATGTGTCCAACTTGCTTGGGCATGCAAATGCGAGATATAAGAATAAGCCATGATACTGGTTCATGGTACATAGCTGTTTGGTCCGGAACTGGATCTCAACCGCCTCTTACGATCTCATGTTTTCAGAGTGAAACCTCCTCTATTCTGCCATGCCGGGTGTGTTAAATTCCTTCTTGCAATTGTCACGTGGCGTGCTTTGCACTGGGATTTGACGAAAACCTCACAGCGCCGACGAGCCAGTGTGATGAAACATGATGGCAAGGGCCGAGTCATGGCACACACAGTCACTGACGGATTTTTTGATGAAATTTATAGTTTTCTGTGTTGTCCTGAGGCTCAACTATCAACAGAGGCTCTCGAAACTCAAGAGTCACGATGCTCAATTTCCTCAGAGCTAAGTGCGTCATGTTATGTGGTCCAGATGAGGGGGCTGTTGAAACGCATGATGCGACATATTGTCGAGCGTATTTATGCCATGTCAGGTGGTCAGGACTCAGTCCAGAGGCTTGTCAAGACTCAGAATTCCGAATGCGACACACAATTTGTCGAGCCCGAACCTTAGGCCAGCCTCTGGAAAACTTAGACTTCTACTGCTCAAACAGTTGAAGTCTGAAGAGTGGTCACGCGTTAGTGCATCGTTTTCAGTGCGAAACAGACTTCTCAATGCAGGGGAGCGGGAACGGCCGACCGCAACGATTTGCACAAGATCACCGGCGGTGCCACGGACCATGACGGGAGAGGTCTACCTGATCGCCTTGGCGGCACAAGCCCCTATTCCGATACAAGTTTGGACGACTGGCCACTGTCGATTGATGCTACGATGTACCTAGCTGATAGAGGCCGTTGCGGAAAAAGAAAACATAGACCGCCATATGGCCCATTTTGGACTACATACCACACGCGAGAACTCACCTATACGTGTTCAGGCCGCTTTTAAATGCTAAATATGCGAGTTCTTGGATCCCTTGAAGGAACTGCTTCAAACGGTGGGGTCGTCATCGCTGCTCAAAGATGGTAGCTCGTGGGTTGGCACGTGGATGATGATATGATCGTAGATGCGACGCGACAGGAATTGAAGTAGGTTTTGTGTTTTCTTTTGGAAACCCACTGTGGTTAGCTCTTTTGCCCTTATCTGATTCTGATATGAGTTTGGGTGACAGCTGTTGGTGAAGGTCCAAGAATGTGCTCATAGGAAAGCCTGGAGGCTGGAGGTGACGCGCTGAACGCCGTCGTCGGTTACACGATAATAGGGCTGAAAGCTATGAGCGAGTTCAAAGTACAGAAAGACGATCAATTTCCCGTCATTCCCTGTCTTATTCACATGTACACAGTACGACTATCGACATGGGCATTGCAGAGACTCGAGGCTCCAGATCGCGGCTCGCCGGGTTTGGCCCGTTCGTGCGGTAAAGTCGTGCCCATCGTGGCTGGGATTCGGGAACACGAGATCAGCTTCTGCGCCCAATCAGATGGGCAAGGCGGGAGATGCAGGAAGTATACAGGAAGTGATAGAACAAGACATATCAGTTATGGCATTATTGTCGCTGCGATAGCGACTTTTCTCCGAGAGTCTAGATCATAGATGCAGTGATGCACATTGCGACCAGATCTGGGGGAGCTCTTTTGCCGACTAACGGGCAGGGATGAAGCCTGAAAGCCGCGGGGTAAGTGGAAACGGGATACAAGGCTGTCATTACCAGGATCGAGGACTCGGGACAGAACTTAGAACTTCAGCAGGCCTAGGCCCCAGGGTATATTCTGAAAACAGGATCTATACATAGCTTAGCACATGATTATAAGGGGCTGGAAGAAGCTAAACGAGAGCCGAGGCACAAGGGATTGAGGGCCCCTCAAAATCTTGACATTTGGTCTCTTGAGTCTTGACTGAGTCTTGAGACTTCGACGTCACGTTCACTACCTTCTTCGTGGACGTAGCAACGAATCACGATACGTGCTGCTGCAGTGCCGACCAAGATGGAAAGTCAGCATGGCGGGGGATGTTGTAGTGCTCCGACTGTGCTCGTATCTATAGAATTGAACAGAACGAATGTGTAAGTAGATTCTGGAAAGAAGTCTCGATAGAAAGCGTTTAGATTGCTACCGGCCGGAGGCCTCAAAGGATTTAGAAAGTGTTCCCCGACTACCAGGCTCCATCTGCTCATCGATATGGCCGTCTCCCGCGTCATCTTGCACGGCACCCGCACGATTTGGCGGAACAATAGGCGCGCTTCGATAGACAGGTTTCACGACGCTGGCCCGGCGCGCATGCGGAATACTTAAACTCTCGTTGTGGTGTCTCTCATCATTTTAGACTTGACGCCTCCGCTAGAGCCTAGCATTCCTGTGAGTCAGGGATGCAGGCAGCAGAATATTTCCTGTACGTACATCGAAACGACGCTTATCATCATGGGACGTACAATCATGCAGGAGGAACCAGGATGTACACATCAATTACTCAAGGGTTGTATCCCCCACCGTAACCTCCCTGCATGCTAAGCTGGGAAGCATCCGTGTAGTATGTATGTACACGGTCGGGGGGAGTTTGCGGGGGAGAATACGCTCATGGCCATGTACGGTTCGGGTCGATATGATTCCCGGCAAAAGGATTCGCGGCTGTCCACGCGAGCTTAACACTGGCACACATATCAGACAGGGTGAGTGAGATCTTCGGCTGCTACGTGACGGGTTGCAACTTACAAACGTCATACGTTGATGCATACTTTGCTCACCTGAGACATTCTAGAGCACTTTGCACGACTGGTGCAGGAGGCCAGGCGGACGACAACTCCGATGGATGGAAGGCGTATGGGGATCTAGTATTCAAGTCTCACAGGATGTCGGCAGCAGGCTCAAATCTGGCCTACTCAGGATGCTTGAATCCGGTGATAGGCCCCAGAGACCGAATCATGTGACCTCCGGCATCCTGAGCATATGACTCCCGGATCTCTCGTGTTCTATAGTTGCTCCTCCAATTGAATCTTGATTGGTATTCCCTTTTTCGTCATCCTCACAATGCACATTGAAATAGGCTCGTCATCCTCACATTGAAACATGGGGCCACGTCCATGTCATGTATGCTAGATGAAGAGCGCATACTTCCTATTGACTCAGAGAGGGAACTCACGCTTTCAAGAGATCCTCGAGGAGCTGAAGTCGAATACTGCGTTTCGAAATGGCAATCATCAGTTTTATGGCCCGAAAACTGGCCCTTGTCACAAAGACAAGACGAATCCTCAAATTCCTCGAATCACGTACGATAGTGTGGATGACGAGACGCCAAAAGGTGTCCAAGGGAGAAGGTCTTTGGCACGCAGCGCCTTTGCATTCCATCCTGTTAATTTTGTGAAGACTTGACTGGGGTTTTCGGTTTCCTCATCTGTCTCAGGAATTGGCCCATTTAGAGAAGCGAGACAAGTATACTGTATCGAGGATATCTGGTTTAGAAACCTTTGTGGTATTCTCCCCTTCACCAGACTTTGTCATTGACTTACCCTATGTAATTCATTTTCCCGTCCATCAGAAAGCGACGGCTTTCATCCAAAGACTGCCAACCGACTGTTACGCCGAGATAGAATAGAGAAGTCTTCTTCTTTCCTGCCATCATTCCCAGGACATCAGTCACCTAGAACGGCCTTTTTGAATTCAACGCTGAAAGGCAATTCGACATCGACCATTTCGAACAAGATTCCCATAGATTCCCTGTTCGTGTCTATCATTTTTTCAGACAGCATCGTAACTTGAGGAGTCCCGACTCTCCTTGAACGAGAGGCCGACGCAATGGAGTCATGGGGAGCCTCGGGACCGTGGACGACAGGGTCGGGCCTCGTGTGCAGAGCCGCAGAAGGTCGGAGTGAAACAATAACACTACAGTCGGACCTCGCTTATCTTAATTCAGTCGGAGGCCTCGCGACCTACGGTATGCCAGGCTTTCCCTGTTCCAAAGTTAGTCACGTGATGCTTTCCCTCGCATGGAGATGCTGTACACAGTACAGAGTATCTGATCAAGCCTCATGCACGCTGAGACGAACGAACCTTCGGATGAGTCCGAGTTTCGTTGATTTGAATGTTCGGATAAGTCAGGTCCGACTAGGTATAGGTATGTCACATGTGGCCCATGTTCATGGGCGGGATGTCACGTATCTGGATCTTGTATGTCGCGTATTATTCGAACACGCTGCATGCCGCTTGTTTCGCGTTGCATGCTCCATGTGGCATGCCAGCATGTCTCCGTGATTGCCGATGCTTGTCTCAGATACATAGTGTTCACCGGATGGTGTACATACCTAGATGGATGTGTCCGTGCAGGAGGAAGATGCTGGATATAAAACAAGGAGCTGGTGGATGGATTCCGTTGTCCGAATTTCTCCTTTTTGCCATCCAAATGTTAAAGAACAATTTGAGGCGAAATTAAGCACTTATAGTACATTACCTTAGGTACCTAAGGTAGCCAAGAAGCGACATCGGAAGGAGACAAGCTGAACTGTATTGTTCCGTCGGACACGTGCCCATGTCGTGCTGATGAGCTAGAGAGATACCCTGATGGCTCTTGCGCCGCAATGGTTGGCTGGCGATAGGAAACTTGAATGCACACTCCGTACTTACATTTATGTACATCTTTGCGATAAAGAGAGAGACTGCAAGTTGTTGGAATCGCATGACAAGAATGCGCCCTGCGGCTGCGCGCAAGAACATGCATCGTCACGCTCATTGGTCGTTGCCTCGGCAGCTGGAAGCAAAAGTCTCCACAACGGGCACCGCACCGTTTTTCGGACGTAAACCCCGCTCTGCCTCGGGCTCTGATTCCTTCCTCCTTATAGGTGTATTCATTATTATCGGTCCAATACCGAAGCCATCCCACATTGGCAATCAATTGCGTATTGCAGTTTGTCAATCATTTCGGATTGTTCCAAACTTCCGATTCGTTCACATTGCTGTTGGAAGATGCCGACGCCCACAAGTTCAACGCTGCCCTCCAGACCCGCGGGATACGAGCCCTCGATCAGGAATCCGACATGGCGATGATGGCCCCAACTTACCTACCTGCAATGCATGAAGGAAGAAGACCTCTACGACGAGAACGGTGCAGCCCACTGGGCACTTCTCCAAGTGATGAAAGCCCGTTTGAAGGTTACATACGTACCTACATATACGGAGTATAAATCCTTATTAAGCTCAAGGTCAGCTTCGATGCAGCAGGGCAGAACAGGGGCAGCATCGATGGAGCCGTTGCATAGGATGCAACGTGGACCCAGTGCGAGCGCCGTTGATGGCTGGGCTTGCCTGGCTCTGGTTCTGCCGACGCGTTTAGCAACGGCGATTTTATCGATGGCGGCTACTGACGGCGTCAGCGCTTCCCTTGAAAACGGCATGGCCGCCTTGGCGAACAACTGAGCCGCTCGACTTCGTCACAAGCATGGCTCAATGTTCTGAACGCGCTTCATTCACGCACTGCTCGGCCGAGTATTAGTCTGATTTGGCTCAAGTCGCGATAAACTCGCGCGCGCGGTGCATTTGCTAGCAAGGTTGCATCCCCTCGGACTAGTTCCTTGTCGACGGTGCATGACGCATGGGCTCTGCATGCATGAGGCGCTATATAGCTTCACGATCACGACACGAACCGACGAAGACGACTTGCGCGTGCTTCCCACTTACCAGGTATCCGCCACGGCGGCCTCGCAGTCCATGTTGCCAAGTCGCCAAGGGGGGAAGGATCAGCATGCTGGAATGCCTCCCGGTGCGTCGTCTTGTCAGCGGGCACTTGTCGAGCGTATGGTGGCAGCTGGGGACTGCATCCAGACTGATGCCGGATGGGTAGTGCAAGGTAGTACGAGGTAGTGCGAGGGCGTATGATGTGTTGCGAGGTTTGTGATAGTGCGTGGTAGACTGGTAGTGCTTTGTGCTGCTTGCTTGCTGTCTGCATGCATGCACATGACCCAGCCATGTGCGAAGGTCTCTTCCGGGTGAGCCCGCGTCCTTTGCCGTGGTGTGCCAAGAAGGCAGAGTTTTGGCCATTTGGATATCCTATGGGTTCCCGCGTCCTACTCGTCAGTTTGATACCTCATCCTACCACTAAGTCATACTCATCCCGACTCCTCATCCTACTCCTCCGTATCCTCTCGACGACCGGCCCTTGAGCACGCACTTATATATACTTATATCCTCTGTACTTTCCCTCTTTCTTCGCAGCCATGTAGCAGGCACTCTCGACCTCGTGCGCCAGCCCCCTCCTCCCTTCGACTTAAATAATGCCCCATCACCCAGCCCTCGTGTCTGTCGACTCGATCACAGTTCTGCAAAGCTCCGCTCCCACATGGTCGTTCGTGCTGCTGGCGCTACTAGCGCTGCTGGCTTGGTCCCGCCAGGCCAAGTGCTGCGACTCCCGAGACGGTCTCGCGGTACTCAACGCGCCCAAATGGTTCGAGATCAAGCTTCTTAAGCAGGTGCACTTTCTAGTCAACGGGATCGAGGAGTTGGCCAGGGCCAGGGCCTCGAGTCGTGGGCGTCCCTTCCGCTTACTCACCAACTCGCGCGAGATTGTCGTGCTGCCGCCCTCGTATGCAGAAGTGCTCGCCGATGAGGATCGATTGAGTTTTGCCAAGTATTTTGCTGATGTGTGTGCAGGCTGTACAGTTCGATCCCTTTTCCCCGACGTTTCAGTTCTATTTCAATCTTCATTCCTCTTCCCTTTTATCCTATTCAGTATTCATCGGCCTGCTGTGGATTAACGCCTCTTGATAGGAATTCGACGGCGACGGCAAAACGCCCGGTCTCGAACCCTACGCCCTAATTGCCGATCCATGCAAACGAGTATCCAAGCTGGTCAAGAAGCGACTGACGCGCTCTCTGAGTAGGTGGCTTGCGGCATGTCCCGTCTAGCTGGAAAGTGCGGGGAAACGCGGCGCGGCCCGTCCCGTCCCGTCCCATTAGCCCGACAGCGCGAAAAAAAAGGAATTACATACACATGGCTGACTTGTCGCTTCGTCAAAGATAGTATTCCTGCGACAATGTCTTCCGAGGCCAATTTTGCGATAGAGCTTAATTTTGGAGGTCATCATGGTTCGTGCCACTGACTGTCCACCCTGTCGCTTCCACTCCCGCCCTCCACCACGTTCACCTCCAACCTTCCATGATCCATGATCCATGAGTCCATAACTTGGCCACCAACGCAAACGAGCTTTCTGGCCATGCTCCATCCCACTTTTTACTAATGTATGTATGCGGATAGACTGGCAAGAGACGGTCATTCATCAGGATCTTCTCGACGTGATTGCGCGAATGATATCGCGCCTCTTCTGGGACGGCGATGAAGTATGTCGCAACGAGCGCTGGCTCACCATCATGAAGAACTGGTCCGTCAACAGCGTCATGGCTGCCTTCATGATTAACATGGCTCCGCGCTTCCTGCGGCCGGTCATTCGTCGCTTCTCGCCCAGGGTCCAACAGGCGCGGCGGGATTACGAAGCGGCCCGCGCTTTTCTTGAGCCGTTGATCCATACTCGACGCGCTAGCCGCCTCGAGGCCCTGGCCAAGGGCTGTGAGCCGCCCGCCTTCAACGACATTGTGGATTGGATCGATGCAGAAGATGAGGAGCTTGCCTGCGATCCCGTCGCTCTGCAGATGGTGCTTGGCGTCGCGGCTGTGCACACGACCGCCGCCGTTGTCACCAACACGCTCGCGTATCTGGCCAGTCAGCCGTCCACGCTGGCGCCCCTTCGCCAGGAGATGGCGGCGGAGCTGCAGAAAAGTGGTTGCCAGGCTGGTGCTTTGCGGAACCTGAAGCTGATGGATAGCGCCATCAAGGAATGTCTGCGGCTGAAACCGTCCGGTGTCTGTGAGTATTAGCAACAAACTTGCTGTGGCGGCATCATTTTGACCCGTCTGAAGCCCTGACGAGTACATTCTCTCACTTCTTCCACTCCTTCCACTCCTTCCACTCCTTCCATATGTTGAGTCGTTCCCTTTTTTTTTTCTCTTCCAGCGTTTTCTCATCTCTTCTCCGAAACAGTCGGCATGCATCGAGCTGCCTTGCAGGACGTGACGCTCCCCGACGGTCTGCGCATCCGCAAGGGCGAGCGCGTCTTCGTCGACATTCCCCATATGCGCGATCCCGATCTCTACGAAGAACCTGATACCTTCGACATGTACCGATTCCTGCGCATGCGGTCGGACCCGGATCTTGCCATTAAAGCCCCCCTGGTGAATACGAGTCCGGAACATCTGGCCTTTGGTCATGGCACGCAAGCCTGTCCCGGGCGCTTCTTTGCCGCTGTTCTCATAAAGGTCGTCTTGTCACATTTATTGCTCAAGTATGACTGGCAGGTCGCGCCGGGGAGCCAGACGGAGTCTCTCGCCGTTGGCTTGACCAAGCGCATGAATTCACGTCTGCGACTCTTGTTTAGGAAGCGGGAGCAAGAGTTTGAGTTATATTGACGGCTGTGTCGCTTATTGTGCGTTCTGTATGATCTTTGCGTTCTGCCTGTGTTTATATTGTCTTCATGCTGCCTTCATGTTGTTTTGCGTGTCTTTCTGTTCTGCTCTCATGTTGCGCAATTTCCGAACGGTCTATGAATGAAGTCTTTGAGCTAGGCGCGCGGTATGTTTACGGATCTCTCAGCATGGACAAGACATGACCGTGGTTCGACGCATCATAATGTTCTTGAAGTCCTCTTTTCTGCCACAGGCACTCCTCGTCCATCTTTCTTCAAAGTTTTCAATTTCTCATCCATTAACTGTACGAATATTCTTTCCGATGTATCACACTTTAATTTTTTCGTGTATTCACTACACGCATTCAATCCTCTGTAACCTGCTGTTATAAGAATCTTAATGTATTTCTTAACCTCTTCAGGCGCTTCATTCGCGTATTTCGCCACTACTATTTCAGACATGTGATTTGTTCTTGCTTTTCATTCTCCTCTTTTTCTTCTCTTGCTCGGCCTGTCCCTGTTCCCCTCCTCCCACATCATCACGCGCTGGGCAGCATTGTTAGAACTTAGCGAGCACCGAGCGGGGCGATGGACAGCCGCAGCCATACCTCGGGTATCTAATGCGCACCATAGCATGCGCGTGTACATCATGGACATGACATGGATTCCCCGTATGGACGTGTTTCATCTCAGTTCTAGGAACGTGCTCTATAACCCTGCCTGGACGATGTTACATACGCTACTGCACATAGCGGTGCTGCGGCGCTGGAATCTGCCTACCTATGTAACTAGATTGACAGAGCATTGTGGGATCACTGACATAGATGACACAACACCGCTACAGACGCCCCTTGACGCTCCAGCAGGAGGTGTGAGTAGACGGGACCCTCGATGTCCGAACGGCGACAGCTAGTATTGGACAACGGACAACGGAGCTGTAGATCATGCACATTATGGAAACACGAGTCTACAGACTACCACCTAGTCCACTAATATCGGTCGCTGCTGTAATACCACCACATACACGGTGACAACACCTGGCCGATACTGTATACATGTATCTGGTCGATACCTATTACCCCGCCAACATGTCGTCATAAATGGCCGTGTGAAAACGATCGACGATGCGGTCGTTGGCCGTGATGCAACGTCGCTGCAGCAGTGAGTGCAGATAGCATTGGCTGCCACATGGAGATCACTGGGATCTTCCTATGGATTCTTCTGCCTTGGTAGCGATGGACACTACGGGAAGCTTATGAGTTTAATGGAGAGTTACGCCAGCGCAGAAACCAACAAGAAGAACATGTTACATGGGGAGCTAGACGCTGACGCTCCACGCACACAAACTTTTAGGACTAGCTGCTGACCGCAGTGGAAGATGCCTGAGTCTTGAGAGGGCAGCAATTCCGGTCGGCGGGGGGTACATGATTGGAGGATCTCAGGATACCAGTTTTCGAATAAATATGTGACTGAACATTGACGAAGTTATCGTCTACAACCATCTCATGGCCCATATGTGATGTGGCAGAGTTGCGCCCGCCGGCCACTGGCCCGTGGAATGGGTTCATCTCATCATCTCATGTGTGTGATGTTTTGTTTTTGGCGCATATCTGCGGGACCCGAGCTGGAGGGTTGCAGTCTCACATTGACACATTCTAATTTCTGGGTTCCGCCTAGATAAGCACGTCCGGCACTATAACCTATTGCTGGTATTCAATTTTATGCCATGTTTGTTTGGTTCATTTATGCTTATGCTCATCTTATACTGATCGATCGTCATGCTCTTTTGAGTTCTCATACCTATCTCATGTAACATGTTCATCTCATCATTCTCAGGCTCAATCCAAACTCACGCTTCTCGATTCCTCTTCTCAATAGTAATGATGACAGACGCACCTCACAATAAAGCTCACATACCTTTTGCAATGGGCGAGACCACCTTATCTCCTATTCTACGAGACTACGACAGCGCAGAAATCATGGAGATCACATGTGACATTGCCGGCACATACGGCACAATGAAGTGATCTTGGAGACGGCGACCGTCGACGAGAAAGCGGCTCAGGAAGGGATTGATTGGTAATTGCGCATCTGCGTGGCCGGTGACAATTTAGCACCTGGCTTCATCAGAGGATGCTGTCACCAATGACCATCAAAGTGCTTATTTGTGTTTATTTGTGTGAAGCGGACCAGTTACTTGGCTTACCCCTGGCGGGGGGAAAGATGGGCCATGGCGCTTCAAGAAATACAGACTACAAGTACGAGTTGGCAACATGGGAACTTCAAAGACTCAAGAGATCATTATAGGCTACAGCGGGAACGTAGAATCAGGCTAGTGCCAGTGGAAGTATCGGCAAACTTCAAAGTACAAAGCTATCGTCAAGAGCAAAGAGTCAAAGACTATTGTAACTTGTAAGCCACTCCTTTCGTTCTCCTGTAGGCTGTGGCCTGCCGATTGTAAAATATGAAAAGGGTAACATCATACGAATATGTAACTCAATATATAGCCACGTTTTACATCATACCCTGTTCTGTCACTCGTTAGCAATTGCCTTTTATCGGCACTACGTGCAGTCTTGTAAGTTGTAACAAAATTAAACAGGAGGATTGCATGATACACAGGTTTCCTTTACTGAACAGTGAAGGTCTCGAGCCGTCTGGAGTCGCCTAAATGGTCCAAGTTGATTCAAAAGCCTCGGATGATTCGTTGCTCTTATGACTTATGTATAAAAGATCCCAGGTCCTGGAGGAACGCCTTGCCCGATGGTGTTGAATCCTTGCCATGCAGTCGTGAGTCGTCCTGCAAGAGAGGTGGCCCGTGGGGTACCATACAAAGGGTATTTATGTAGGTAGGTTAGGCATCTATGTACCTAAGTATGCAATCTACTACCTACATATGTATGTACAGAGAAGGGAATCAATAAATTTGTTGACTGAGAGAAGAGGAAAAAAAAAGTGATTATTAGTGAAGACAGGGTGGTGTGATACAGACAAGTCCACACATCTAGATCCCATCCTATTTTTACTTTCTGTCGGATAAATGCGGCAATAAGTAGTCATTATAAGAGGACAAGAACAAAGACAAAATCTTCTGCGGCCTTGGATTTGCCGACACCACGTGGTACCCCGACTGTCCGGCCACCTCGCGCGACGCGCGGGCCGGCGCGGCACAAGGAGTCTTTTTTTGGGCGGCGAACCTGAACCGACGTGTAGCACCGAAAGCCGTGGACATTGTCGGAATGCCTCCTCGAGGCTCTTCGAGGGAATGGCACAGCGGCGAAGAGTCCGAGACTCTGAGGCGGAGGGGGTTTGGATACCATGCAGGGCCTTCCTTGGGATGCTGAAGCCTGACAGGGACATGGTGAAGCTTGCTACCAGGACGGATGCGATGTCGCTCTGAGCGGTGCTGAATGCGACGTTGGGATGCGCGGAGAATAGAATACAACATAGATAGGTACATACCTTATAGAGATATCGAGACTCGAAGACCGACGGCGAGAATAACTTGCATCATGGCCTGGAGGTTCTGTAGTTGCGTTGTTCATGGCACGTCAAAGAGGCATTGCGCGACAGTATTTGACACCTTTTTTTGTTGAATACAGCCAGCAAGCGCTTCTAGACAAGCTCAAACAATAGTCGTTCATATTCACAAATTATTGTTGTCGACAATACCGCCGTCTCCAAGCCAATTTTTTCTGTCGTTTTGGTCGGCCCATGGGTCCACTGTGTGTTCTGCGCAGCCAATTGGCTGAGAACGGGACGCCGTTGACTTGACGGGGCCGAGCCGCAGAGGAAGCCAAGAGGCGAAATTCGAAATTCGAAATTCGAATGGCGAATAGCGAATGGAGAATAGAGAATGGAGCCAATGATCGAAGCGGGAGACTCGGCCACAGAAACAGGTTTCACATTCCCGCATCGACTACATACATCAAACGTATTGTACCTCCTGCGTATGTAAATAGGTAATTACTCCGGAAAGCCAAGTTCCAACTGTAATTTTTTTTCTTTGACTCATGTAACATGTAAACTTAGAAACTCTCTATGTACACACAGGTAATCGTACAGGTTCCCACCTAGTATCCTAGCAACCTACCTCACTGTACAACGACACGGATTGACTGACAGTCCATGCCTGAACCCTCGCCGCATCAGGGAGGTAGATCAGATGCCGCCGTTGGCAGTCGCAGCCGTCACCGAATGCAGCTCGGCCAAAGTATGTACTTACATGCCGGATTTTGCGCGGTGTGGCAACGGGGTTGTTTTGCACCGAGACTTTGCGCGGCATGGCACGGAGTTGTTTTGCATCGGGACTCCGCCGTACCGGCGCGGAAAAGTTGAATTCGCCCATGCGTAAGGGGGATCGAAATACAATTTCTTTCTTCCTTCACCGCGGGAAAAGTAACGGCAGCTGACCTTGCTGCGGTCAAATTTCCCGCTGCCGAGGCATTCAGTACTCGTGTGCCCCCGAGCCTCGGGCACTCCGGCCTCCGCGCTGCCCGTGATCTTGATACAGATGGAAAGTTTGTTGGAACTTGGGGCAGTACTTCCCCCCCTGTGTCGGCAGGAAATATTGCTGCGCAATTTATTGGAATATCTCCAAAATAGATTCCGGCCGCCTCCATCAGTACATGGCAGAGACTGTGTCTACATTGCGGTTCAGCTACCCTGGCTTCCGTGATGAGGCATAAAAGAGAAGAAGAAAGTTAGGGGAATGAGGGAGGTGGGTTGATGCAGAAGTTATACAATCATCCAGACAAACACATATAGGCATGTACATATAGATATATATATACTATTTGCTAGATCTGCAGATATAGATGTTTAGACTTCGAGCAGAGAACCATAATCCTGTCGCCTGTCGCGAGCATAGCTGCGTTTTTATAACGCCCTTCAACTCCCATCCTGTGCAAGATCGCCTCACCGATAACGCTGTTGTGACTCCAACCGCTCAAACTTTCCAATCTGGAGACAAACTACGCGCTGATCCGCATTCATGCTGCCTCGCTGCAATTATAACACTCCCGAGACAATGCACAGCAACCTTGTGTTTCCACTGTCTAGCACCGCGCTGTCGCGCCATGGCTCCCCTCGATCCTCCTCGTCCGCTCCACCACCCTCTCCTCCTCCAAGATTCCTCTCCATCGATGGCGTCTTCAACGTCCGTGACTTTGGCGGGCATGTCACTGTGATGAGCTTGTCGTCGTCGTCGTCACCGTCGTCGTCTTCGTCCCCGTCGAGCGTGATAAAAACCCGGCCGGGAATCATTCTGCGGTCCTCACATCTGGAGCACATCACCGAGAAGGGCGTCCAACAGCTACATGCGCTACACGTGTCCCGGATTTTTGACCTACGCGGTGCCCAGGAATCAGGGCAGTACAAGGCCATTGCCCAGAAAAGTAATCAGAAGCCTGCTGGCGGCGACGACGCTGGACACGGATTCGACGCGCCATCGCCGATTGCTGCTCTGCTGCCTCTGTATTCGGCTGTGCCCTTTTATGCGGTGGATGAGAAGCTGTCGACGCGGCTGGAGAGGCATGCGCGTACTGGCAGAGAAACTTCCGAGGTTGGTGAACAAACATGCACACAAATATATGTGTGTTTTGTTGCGTTTTGTGTGAATACATGTTCCTATACGAATCTTCCAACTAACATGTCTGCTGCACCACACCTCCAGTCCACACCGGAGCAATATCTCGCCCTCGCCACCTCCGAAGCCGGCATCCGCGCTTTTCAGTCAATCGTTCGGCATCTCCTAGCTCATCCCCGCCAACCTATCCTCATCCACTGCACCCTCGGCAAAGACCGCACAGGCATCGTCTTTGCACTCCTCCTCTCCCTGGCGGGCGTCCCCGATGAGGCTATCGCCACCGAATACACCCTCAGCGAGCAGGGTCTCGAGCCTGCCGGTGCGAAAATGGTCTCCGTGCTTGGAGCTCTGTGTCCGGACTTGGCGCTGGAGACTGTGACCAGAACGGTGGATGGCCTGAAGAGATGCCATGCGAAGTGCATGCTGGGATTTTTGCGAGCCCTGAGGGAGAGCTGGGGGGGTGCAAATGGGTACACGAGGGATTTGTGCGGACTGAGTGAGCCGGAGATTGCGTGCATAAGAGAGATTTTGACAGTGAGGAGGTAATCAGGCGCGGGTTCCTGCCCCGATCATGAAGCGTTGGATTCTTTTCGCCTCGTCATTTGCGGATCATCATGGATGTGTTTACTGTGACGTTCTCATGAGCATTAAGCTGTTTTGCTGTGTCCGTATATGGATGTTTTTTTGCAAGACTTGACTCTGCGATGCATCTGCGCAAGCTTGTATGTATAATGACATAGACTGCCGCTGATTAGTGTGTGAACTTTTCACTCATAAAAGCGTGTATCCTTCAAAAGACAAACTCAATTTTTTTGTGGTTCGTAATATTCGTTTTGTATTTGTCCTTTTATTATCCCGTACGCTCGTCGCTACCGTGTCTTCACTATCTTGCGAACCGAAGGTAATCCAGTGTCATCTTCATGGCTACTCCCAGCACTTCCTAGCGAACCCATTGCGCTCTCTGCACCTCCTCCGTGGTACTGCCTCGCACCGTTAATGGCAATCTGATTTCAGATCGATCCGTCCGTCACCAAGTCGCACCAGCATGAGCGAATGGTCATGTAGCTTCACCGCATGAGAAAACGCTCATACACATCTCCGCCGCACAAACGTCCAGCTGCGTCGCCACCGTCTCGAGTAGCATGGTTTGCGATTCCAAAACATTTTGGGTGAAGATGTAGTTACGAGATGGCTCTGCACTTGAGGAGCGGATTCCTATCATTCGCCCCGAGATTTCCGCAGTAGATGGCTTTGAGAAGTAAAATGATCGGTTCGAACTGGCCGCTCTCGCCCTCTGCCTCTAGGTGTTTACGATAGATAAAGACGAGTCCACACCGAGTGGGCTTCGGAACAGCTCAGGTACTTCTTTCGAGTCTTCGACTTTCCTCTTTGAGTGCAGAGTACTCGGCTTCATCTCCGTCGTACCCCACAACCTACAGAGCGTAGATGGCGGTGCCTCTTGGTTTCGATCATGACCCTCATCATTCCCGAGCCGTTTGCTGCTGCGGATTTCTTGAGAATGTCGCCCTTGTCCTGCTTTTCGAACAATCGCATAAGAAAAATTATCGATGATGGTGAAAATGCGCCGGTTTAACATGGCGTCCGGACTGAAGGCAGCTCTAACCCGCGCGCTATTATCGATGTTCGAGCTCGCGGACGGTAGCTACGCTATCGCCACTACAAAGATGACGAGCTTCCACAGCTGCGAAAGCTTTGGTTGCCGCGCTGACTGGCATGGGTATGTGCTGTGAATTACGGTTGAAAACCGACTTATCGATCGACATTCATTGAACTGTAACCTTGCGATGGCAGCGGAACGGGAGACACACGCGGCGGAGGCGCGAACGGAGGCGCGAGCGAGCTGGCACTTTCAGTCGCATCTCCCGCAACCGAAGCCCTCGAGGCTCCCTCAGCGGGAGCTGCTCCCGATGCTTCAGTCGTGGCGTTTTCTAATTCGTCATTGGCATTTTCCGTCGTTGTCTGAGCCACAGACGCGGGAGCGACGCGCTCATGCGTAACGCCATTTGTCTTGAGATACCGTATAATTGTCTGCGCAGAAACATGAGGCGCGCATCTCTGTTGGAGCTCTCTCATGCTGATAGACGGCTCTTGCTTGATCTGTGCATTGATTCGTCGAATGTCATGCTTTGTGAGCTTGGAGGGGCGCCCTCGTCCAGTTGGTGAGATGCCCCAATCTTGGTGAGTGAAGCGTCGTTTAATCCCATATACAAGGCTCGGGGAAATTCCCTCATCGATGGCGATCTGTGCGGCTGATTTGCCTGCTGAGAAGGCGGCCCAGACGCGATTTCTCGTGCGAGGCGATGAGTGCTTTCGGAATGGCTTCGGGGTGCGCTGTGGTGTCGACATTGCTGCTCAAGACGTGGTGGATTGGTACGTGGATGAAGATGCTTTGACGCGACGTGACGGAAAGGAGGAGGGTTTGTGTTATTTTTGGACCCCACTGTGCGAGGCTAAAGTACCTACACCATGTAGGAGGTACGTAGGTACTTAAGGTAACCTCTCCGTGTGCCGTCCGTTGGAGAGACAAAAACCCATTTGGCTGCCAACCCCCTTCTCTCCCGTCATCTCGTCAAAATAACGGACGTCGGCCGCCGGCGAAGCACTGGTATGTAGATACATATGTACCTAGACTTCGCCATCTCTCTATTGACCAACACGAGCTTCCTTCGAACACTGCGTATCGAACTTGCGCGGCTTCATCAATGCCCGGGCCGCTCCCCCCTGATCCTGGAAGGCTGGAGCCCTTGCTCTTCAGTCGGCGCCCCGCACAGTATGACCCACTGCTCCGTATGTACTCAGTACCTACCTTACTTGGGTTCCTAGGTATTATCTAGGCACGTAGTTTTACAGATACTACCTAGATAGGTAGGTACAGAGGTATCTTCTACCTGGCCGACGAGCGCCGCGGCCGCGGGGCCAAAAACACTTTTTACACTCGGCGATGGACGACCAGCGCCGTCAAACGATTAGGCATTGAACGTTTGCGCCTTGTGACGAAACCAGTGTGCGATTTCTGCGACTGCAACACCCGAGGCGCGCAGAAATCCTCTCTTTCAAGCAGCATTAATGGTATGGTGGATGTTCCCGCGATGAGAGACACCCAGCTGGGCGACAGCCCGGCCAACTTGGCAGACCTGATGGCACCTATGCTGGAATATTGACGATATATTTCCTGTTCAGCTATTTCGACCCCTTGATTAGCATCTTCGTTGGCCACTTCCAAGAAACAAACCGGCTGGCAAGCCAACTGCCGATGTCATGTTTCCCTCCAAACCCCTCCCGTTCAATGGCGACTTTGCCTCTCCCGACGAATATGTCTCCTCGCTCCTCCACTTCGTCTACAACACCGACCTCTTCCAGATTCTGTGCGGCGGCACCCATATTCTCGACTTCTTCACCACCCAGCCAGGCCTCTTCCACACCATCCTACCCGCGGAATGGCACCCCTTTCTCCTCCAGTGCGACACGATGCGCCTGCTCGACATCCTCATGCGAGATGACCTCAGCACCGTGCACTCGCAGCTACAAGACCTGCCGCCCATGCCTCCCACACTGTTCGAATACATAAAATCCGTGCGAGATCTGTCCCTCAACCGAGACTTTTCTCCGCGCCGGAAAGAAGGCTCTGGAACATCGGAGCCGCTGCCCGTGCCGCCTTACACGGTGCGCGTGGGGATGAAACCCAAGAAGATACACGAGGTGACCAATTTTGCAGACTACGTGGATCGATTATCCAAGAATATCCATGCCGAGAATAATGGCGAGACAATCACGCATTATGTTGATTTTGGAAGCGGCCAGAATTACCTGGGCCGGGCGCTGGCCAGCGAGCCGTACAATAGACATGTCGTTGCCGTCGAGGGTCGCGAGGACAACGTTACTGCCGCGAGGGGCCTGGATATCGCATCAGGCTTAGCGGTCAAGGAAAAAGTGATGCGGAATAAGAAGCTCTGGAATAAGATTCTCGAGGCTGGGGGACCGAATCCTCATGCCGATCCGGCTGCGCTGGCGGATGCCGTAAAACAAGTTGCCGGGAGTGAAGCATTTGACTTTAGGCCCCGCGAGCAGATTACCTCTGCTATTGCGGTCGAGGAAGGCAAGGGGTATGTGCAGTATGTGGCAGGAAGATTGGACAGCGGCGACCTGTCTGATGTGATTTCCAAGATCGACTCAAGCTGCGACGATGGTGCCTCGGATATGGCGAGCCGGTGTGTGAAGAAGGAGGGCGAGGGGGACGACAAGAAAGAGGAGAAAAAGACGAAGGATCAAGAGGAGAGCAGCATTCACAAAAATAAGCTCAAGCTCAAGCTCATGGCCATCTCCATCCACTCATGTGGCAACCTGAGCCACTACGCCATCCGATCCCTTGTCTTAAATCCCGAGATCCGCGCCATTGCCATCGTAGGATGCTGCTACAACCTCATGACAGAAAAGCTCGGACCGCCCGGCTACAGACACGCCTTTCTTCGGCCGACACTCCAAGCCCTGAATGGCCGCGTCGGCCGCGAATCTGCCCGGTACGACCCCCAGGGCTTCCCGATGAGCTCCCGGCTAAGTACGTACAACAACGACGGCATCCGTCTCAACGTCACGGCTCGCATGATGGCATGCCAAGCACCACGCAACTGGGGCCGCATGGACAGCGAAGCCTTCTTCTCGCGCCACTTTTACCGCGCCGTGCTGCAAAAGATATACCTGGACCGGGGCGTAGTCCAGCAGATTCGCCACCACGAGCAAGACCAACAGAAGTCTGACCCCGTAGCAGGTGCCGCCGAGACGCGGACGCCCGGCCCCTTTGATATGAGCACCCAACCGGTCTCCATTGGCGGCCTTCGCAAAAGTTGCTATACCTCCCTGAATGCTTATGTGCGAGGATCGATTGAGAAGCTCACCACGAGTAAAGAATACCGCCAGTATGCGGATGTGATGAATGCTAAGATGGCGGATATCACGGATGAGGAGATCCAGCGGTACGAGGATGAGTTTCTTCCGCGGAAGAAGGAACTTTGTGTTATATGGAGTTTGATGGCTTTCAGTGCCATGGTGGTGGAGTCGCTGATCGTGACGGACCGGTGGCTTTTCCTGCGGGAGCAGAAGGATGTGAAGAGTGCGTGGGTGGATACGGTGTTTGATTATGGGGAGAGTCCGAGGAATTTGGTGGTCGTGGGGGTGAAGGGGAGTGATGAAAAGGAGGGCCAGAAGGAGGTGTGATCATCATGTCGTAGAAGAGAATAAAGCTGGACGAGGCCATGCATAGATAGAGGCATCATGTTGATGATTTAGAGCGATGTAGTACATTATCCGCTCAAGCTATACCACACCACCTACAAGTACAAGTCCACGGGCTCCGTATTTGGAGTACAAAATCATTATGGAGTACTGCACTCCTTGTCGACGTCGATGGCCAGTCAATCTGCAGTTTCGACTCTGCCTGCTGTTCCCGCATTATTGGTTTCTCACTTCTCTCGAAATTCACTACTGTACTCTGAACTCTGTATGTACATATCAGGAAGCAGAGTTCTGATTACGGAGATGTTGACTTTGGCAAAACATTGCCATGCGCAATAAACGTGGGGTAGAGAATGGGGATGAAAGAGACTCGCTTGCCTCTCATTTCAGTGTTCAACGGCGGTAAAAAAAAATTGATTGTACCTACTCCGTGCAGAGTGCATAGGTAGATACATACCTCTTTGTGTAAATATAACTTATTTTGTAGGCATTCAGATTTCTCTTGCGATGACCGGAAGGTAAACATGATATAATATTACATATGTACATATCTATATCTACCTACGCTGTATTACGTAAATTTCTAATTGAATCTCACTTAAGAATCATGTGCATAGATACCTGGGGTACATAGTTGGACGCAATCACGAATTGCGCATCGCCATAAAATTCAGAAAATATGATGCAGAAAAGCGTGTGCCTGGCTTACCGCCCTTTCCGCGCGTTGACGTCAATATTTTTTTGAATTTTCCGGATACTTTCTGTCACGCAGGGCTTCCTCACCTTGATCGGCATTCTTCACCCCGCGCTGCATTACATGACGGCGGACGCCACCTCACAGCTCGTCGCGGATGCAATGCAGGATGATGCTGTTGCTTCTTCTCAAGCAGCCACTGAGGACAAGGATCAGCATTAACGCCCCGTCGGGTCTCGTCAATCAGCCCTAATATTACCCCGCCAGTTCAGAGTCCAACCCTGTCCCTGTCCCGATCCCTGATCTGGTCTGTCATCCCTTATCGACTGGTCTCGTCATTCCCGTGAGAATTTTCTTGCTCATTCACATTCACAATTACAACGCTACGTGGCTATTCCATGCACGAGAATGCCAATATTGGGACTGATGTCTCCCCCATTGGGCGTGGCATGTTTCGTGCTGGCGCCATGTTTTCCGGTGTAAGGTTACAGTGAAGATGTGGGCAATGAGACTATGTACCTGATACATAGATGTATCATGTAGGTACCTGGCTACATCACACATACATGTAAAGAAAGTAGGTAGTGTAACCAAGGAATTACAGTGGCTGTACATACCTAGGAAGAAAAGTGAGAAAATAGATAAGCGACTGCATGTCACAAACCCTTATTCCGTATTAGCCGCGAACCACGCACATATCGACTCCGTGTACTCCGTACGGTATATCATATATTTACTGTATGTAGCAGTGTTGCACGCACCAGTGTTATTAAAAGTATTCTCTCCCTCCAAACGACGTTGGGATTCAACGTCCCCCTTCCATCGACTGCATATCCCGGTCTCGCGATGATACAAGCGTCGATCTTACTGTCGTAACGCAATTCGCGAGGTCGATCTAAAGCGGAGGCTAAAACCTCGGTGGAGACGCCTTATCTGCAACAAGATTTTTGATCTCGTTTTAGTCTCGAGTCTCGACGCTCGTCGTCCGCCAGTCGTCTCAGCCAAAGTGTAATTAATTGCTTTGAGAGAAGGTATGACCGTTTGAACCGTAACCTGGATCACCTTTTTTTACGATTCGCCATGAGCGCGAATATCACGTTTTTGGTAAGGCTTGGTACCTATCCCACGTGGGTGCAGTCACGGAGCAGAGCATAGAGCAGTGCAGAACTCTCAGAGCAAAGAAAGCGCAGAGCAGTCGGCCCCCTCCCCCACGCCCCGCCCCCGCGACCAACATTCACGATTCACAAGCCACCTTTGAGCAACAATCGAGGCGATGAACAATGAACAAAACACAGACTGACGATCGAATGACTGACTGACAAGTTACAACACAGGAAGGCACCTATCGGCTGATACACATCCCTCTCCATCTCTACGCCACCTTTCTACAACCCATCCTCCGCGTGCTCATCCCCCACGCTCAGAGCCTCCAGCTAGATGACCAGACGCCTCTAGACGTCCGCTTCGAGGGCCTCTCCTCAGAGTACCAACATGCCTTCATGAACATCAGCGTCACGCGCTTCGAGTGCTCCCTCGTATGCCACACCTCATGGGCCGAACACGTCTTCGAACCCGTCATCCGCACGCTGCCCCCCGAACAAGCCCAAGCAATTTGGTCACACGCCGAGTCCTACATCGTCTTGTCTGTCGCGAGCGCCGCCGAACTCGACGCCCCAAGCCGTGTCCTGGAATTAACCTCGCCACTCGCAGCAGCGGGAATCCCCATCTTCTTCATCACGACCTACTACTCCGACTATATCCTGGCTCCCGCCCACGAACAGCTCAACGTCATAGCCGCCCTGCACGAGCGAGGCTTTGAGCTGTCAGAAAGCCACGACAACTTCTATGTGTGTCGCCGGAACTCTACGACCGGCGGCAGGGGTCGCTCTGGATCGTCATCTCCTCCGCCGTTTAGCAGCGAGGAATTGCAGTCGGCGACGTTTGAGCTCCTGCAGACGCACCGCGTGTCTCCGCATGTAGATCCGGGCTTGGAGCTCGTCATGTGCGCCAGCCGAGATGCCATGCCCTTTGTGCATGCGTATGCGCGTCTCATTTCCTATGGGCGTGAGGTCGCCGTGCGGGATACCTGGATTGATCATGTCGATACCAAGTTCTATGCGGCGCTGGTGTCCGTGCTGGTCTCGCAGCCGCGGTTCGTGTCTGTGACGCTGACGCAGGATGATCCGCCGTCGCTGCTCATTGATAAGAGTCTGCTGTCGCTGTTTAGCAATTCCATCGTGGGGGACTTGAATACCGTGCTTACGCCCATCTTTCTTGATCTCGTGACGCTGCCGACTGAGGTGACGGGTATTGTGTGCGTTGTGTCGGGCAGGCTTGTGCACGAGATGGATATGAAGGCTACGTCGGAGTTGTCGTATCTCTCGACGGCGCGGGCGGGCGTGGTGATTTTGCCGGAGCAGCAGGCTATACAGGCGGTGAAGATACTGGAGCCGCTGATGAAGCCAAAGGAGGAGAGCATGGAGTCATGATGTGCATGCGTAGGTAGTCTTGGTTCTGCACCTTTTTTGTTTAGAAAAAATCAGGGGGTGTTGGTGTTGGTGTTGGTGTTGGTGTTGTTTTGACCATATGAAAATCATGGGGTGCTCTCTAGCAGTGATGTACAAGGCAATTGAACCTCGTCATATATGAATGGCAAGGCGCAACATACATAATGTCGTTCACCTTTTGTCGATACAACATAGCTCGATATTTCTTCAATGGTCATTGGGTTGTAACTTGTCGGTGCCTCATTCGGCGTTACACGATTCTGAGTTGTTCGCCATTGCTGCTGTGCCCTCGCTCGGCTCCCGTTCCTTGTCTGGTTCGATGCGTATCCAGTATCGCCTGGTTTCTTGATTCGTCTAGTTGTCTAGTTATATTGTACGAGTCTATGTGCTCGCAATGCATCTTTGAAGTTTGAACAGTAGATCCGCCATTCCACTCAGCTTCCGATTTCTCTCGGTTCTTTCCACGGGCGTCTCTTCTCCCGGCCTCTTTATCTTGGCCCTTCAAGTGTCATCGTGTCGTGGCGCCATGTCATACCATCGGTCTATCATCCCATTCACATCCATATCCGTCCTCTCGCCCTTCATCTCATCTACCTCCTCTTCTTCCCCTTATCCCTTCCTTCCTCCTTTTCCCTCACTACTCCCGCCCTCACCAGCCCATCCCTTGCAACCCCATTGATCACCGCAAACCGCCTCGGTCCCAGCTTCACGCCCCCAAACCACCGACTGACCACCACAACCACCCCCCATACATCCATCACCTGCAGCAGATGCAATAACCTCCCCCCCGCCGCCGTCTCCCCATCATCATCACAGTCCTGGAACTGCAGCCCTGTTCCCGCCCCCGCCGGCCCCTCCGCCCGTATCCTCCACGCCGTGATATTATGCGTCGCGCCCCTCGTTTTCTTATCCGTGGCCAGCAAATACGCTATATACCTCTTTGCCTCCTCCGGACTAGACACCCTCGCCACGCGGGCCACAAACGTGGATTTATTCTCAACAAGGACCTCCGAGAGGATCCAATCCGGGGGATCCATCTCCATTATGTTCAGTTCATCACAACCATCTTCCCTGCCAGGTGCGTCACTTCCCTTTGTCGTCACCGCAGAGCAAGTTTCCCCTGCTGCTGCTGCTGCTGCTGCTGCTGCTGCTTCTGCTCCACCTTCTTCTGAGGATGGCTCCCCCCGCTCCTCAAGCGCCTCGGTTCTCCGCCGTGTGAAGTCCTCGATTGCATCAAAGAGACACACGCAGCCTTCCTGGAAGACATCTCCGAGCACAGTCCTGAATAGCTCTAGGTCCTTTGCGCCGGCGCCCTTGACGCCCCCGGAGGAGTGGTGCGTGCCTACAACGATGGGTGCGCGCGAGGGGTAGGAGTCTGGGAAATGAATGCGTAGTGAAGACGAGGTGGATGAGTCGGTAGGGGAGTTGAGGGAGGAGAAGGCTTCGTCGGTTGGTAGTTTGAGGATATACTCCTGGGCTGATGAGGCGTCAGGGGTGGTGGGGGTGAGGGAGCCGGGGCCGTAGATGGAGTTGATGGCTTCGACTTCGTCGAGGAGGTCATCCGACATGCTGGTCCTGTGCGAATTTCTAATGAATGAAGACGGATGTGCAGATCATGAGGGTGGTGGCGGCTGTGGTGTGAATTCCGTAGGTAATTTCATGGAGTGATTGCGCTTCATTGATGCGCCAGAACGAAGTCTGTCATTCATCAGTTTCTTGACACAGTCCCCGCACAGTGTCAAGTCTCTCACCGTCGACCGAAGAAAAAAAAGCAAGACCAACCCGGTTTGAACCATCGCGCGCAATAATCTCACTTGCACGTATTGCGATCAATTTACATGCCAGAAATATGCAATGGACTTTAATGTGTAGAGTTGCTATGGACAAGCTATGTAGATGCCACCCCAATAAATTTCGTGCCAAACATGTCAAGTCACTTGGAAGAATTGGATCCGCGATGAGGTAGGGCCGGACTCACTTTAGCTTTCTTCATACTTTTTTTTAGGACAAACAAAATCTACATTTCAAGGGAACTCTACTACCTACCTCTATCTAGAAGACCGAGGACTTTTCTAGAAAGACGAGAGAAGAGGTACGCCTTCTTTTGCGCATAATCTTGGAAAGCTCACAAAAATGACTCTGTTGCAGCCTCAGGATATACCTATAGGGAGGTGTAAAGCACCGCTGCCGCCGAAAGTCCCGCTTCCCTCAGACAGCCTCAATGTCTGCCTCATGACTATTTGGCATCTCATATCCCTGACATGAATCTCCGGCCTTTCGCGCCGTCTCTTCCGAGATGTCTCCTACTTGCAGCACCGTTCCCATCCCCGCCGCCTGGTGCCAGAGAACATGGCAGTGCATGAGCCACAACCCATGAGCGTCCAGGCGTAACCTCAAGACGACGTACCCGCGCGGCTTAATATACACGGTATCCTTTCTCAGCGGGTTCTGGAAACTGACTGGGATCTCTGCGCCGTGGTCGTCAAACGGGTTATAGGCACGACCTAGCTCGTCCTGTCGTGAGGCCAGCACGTAAAACTCATAGCCATGCTTCACTCAAAGTCAGCTGTCGGACTCACATTTGAAACATCATGAATGGCATGAGCAGACGTACCAAGTGAAATGGATGGCCCCTATCGTCCACATTGTTGACGACTAGGTCCATCCAGCGCTCTTCGCCGGCCTCAAACCGCGGGACCTTGAATGCTCGGAAGGGGTTTGCCTGCTCTGTGCCGTTCTGCCAGACGGTTGCGTTGATGGCCAGCAGGGGCTTCGCGTAGGGGTCTTTCCACATCCACGATGTGTGATTCAATTCGCCCCATGGCTCGTTGTTCTTGAAGGAGTTAATGGCCAGGCTGGTGTATAACAGGGCTTTTTCTGTAGCCACTTTGTCCAGAGCTGTCGAAATGCCTTGCGCATCACGCAAGTTGATGACATCGACCAATTCACGACGGTCTCCTCGTGCTATGGTACTTCTGCTATCTGGCTGTGTCCACTTGAGAGGAAATTCCTGCATCCGGGTAAGAGCAGGATTCATCAACTGCATCAGCCTACAATATCAGTTAGAGCAGTCTGGCTCAAGCACGAGCGAGATAGAGAAGCACGGAGATCTTACTCAGGATCAAGCGCTATCTTCAAAACTTTGGTCGTTTGCTTACCACTGGGTAGTAGCACCACGTCCATACGTTCCCCGGGATATAGCACACCAATCGTCGAAGTCCAGGGCGTCCTCTTTGACACGAGTCCTCCCCCATCCAGTGTGACGAGCTTCATGGCCGCACCGGTCAACTGAAGCGAATAGCCAGCCGATGCGCCTGTATTGACAATGCGCAGTCGGACTCTTTCTCGATGAACATGCACCACAGGAGTGTCCGTATTGATACAGTCGACTGGTTTCCCTGGACGGGCGTTGCTGCAGTTGTAGGAGCCAACCCCGTTGATCAAGAGCGAGTCTGGGACGGGCTACTCGAGTCTTAGTAGCCAAAAGGAACATGCCAGACAAGACTTGCGAGCTCACCTCATTGGCAAAACTTCTAAAGTCTTTGTACTCGGCCAGCATCCTGTCGGCTGATCTGTGGTACCAGTCACCGATCAGCAGAAGCTTTTCAGAGTCATATCCGTGGACCGACAATTCGCTCTTCCGCTGTTTTCCCACGGGCTTGTGCACTACCAGGCCGCCGTACATTCCATCGGCTCTCTGAACAGCCGAATGTGCATGATACCAAAATGTCCCATGTTGCTGCTGGCCGATTTGGAACCTGTAGACGAAAGTGCGGCCTGGGCCGACAGCGCACTGCGTGATACCCACGGCGCCGTCCATTTCGTTGAATCCTGGATGAAGTTAGTGGGGAAGTCTTCGAGCCGTACGGGTTCGGAGCCTTGTCCACCAACCTTTCATGGTGATTCCGTGCCAGTGGATAGCAACACCATCATTTGAACCCGAACCCGTGATGCCATTGTAGACTGTGATGTGTAGTTCATCCCCCGAACGAGCTTCCACAGTCGGTCCCGGGAACTGGCCTATGTAGAAGTTAGCTGAATTGTTGTCTGGTAGGGATAAAGCCGGGCGCATACCGTTGATGAGGTAGGTTTCTTTGAGTACGCCGTCTGGCCTGCGTGTCTCGCGCGTGATATTCCACTGCTGCGAGATGGTGTGTGGACGACGGAAAATGTGCTGCTCTGGACGCAAAGCGAAGGGATCGCTTCGTTCCGGACTCGAGGGACTCTGCCACGACCATGACTGTGTCAAAGCATAGCCAGAATCCGTCAAGATGATGAGATAGTAAATGGCCCAAAACGCGAGGCCCGTCACACAAATGCTCTTCCACACGATTGCCATTTGCACCAACTTATACACAAATACGAATTCCTGGCCCTTCAAGCCGGATTGCAAACGCGTGTGAATATCATGATGCGAGATAATATCGGAAGTTGATTCTAGGTACGGAAGTTTACTCGGCGAAAGATGTAAGTTGTTATGCGCACGTGGCCGAGTTCGGCGAGAAAATACGCGCACCGGTCGGCCGGCGGCACATGCAGCAACCGGCGCTGGCTCAGCCGTCGATACCTCGTGATGGTCACGTAACATGTCACTAAAATGATGGTCATGTTGATCTTCAATTCTCCATCAACAACATCCCATCGCCAATCGCTGTGAGTCTGTGACCTCTCGAGTCGCATCGGCCCCGCATGTGTCGGAAAGACTGGCCCGGATCGAATTCTGCTGTGTGACTTCATGTTGACCATTGTTGAGATGGCGGCAACAACAAGCCACCCGACACGGCGTGCACGATCCCGAGCTGCTCATTGGGCCCGAGAGATTGCCCGAAAATGGGCATGGGAAAGTATGAATGCCGCATATCGGCCGTGGATTTTCATCGTGGTTCGGTTTCTGGAGTAGCATCAAAGTCAACAAGGTCAATAAGTCAGTCAACATGCGACATTCGACGCTGACGCTCCTGTCGATGGCTTCGGCCTCGGTGTCGGGGGGATCCCTCGAAGAAATCAAGCATATTGTTCTCTTCATGCAAGAGAATAGATCGTTTGACCATGTAGGCTCATTCCCCAGTCCGGAAGACAGCCAGACGAGTGCGCTCACTGATGGCCGTAGTATTTTGGCACCATGGCTGGTGTTCGCAACTTTGGCGATCCCAATGTCCACGTCAACGACGGTGTGCCAGTCTGGAGACAGTGAGAAATCTTGAACCCCCTGACCTGAAATCCGAGCAGTTTCTCTAGACTAATCGACAAATAGACGTACAAGCAAGACAAACAACGGCGTCAGCACGCTTTCGCCATGGCACATCAACTACCTCGGAGGAGACTGGAAAGAAGCAACCCAATGCATGGCGGCTGGCTCCAATGACTGGATCGCCATGCACGGCGCGTACAATAACAGCCGAGGAGATGGCTGGGCAGTCTATGACACAGACTACAGCATGGGCTACTACAGGAGAGAGGACATTCCCACGCACTGGGACATTGCCGATGGTTGGACAATCATGGACAACTCGCACCAGAGTGTTCTCGGCGTCACGGATCCCAATCGCGTCATGTGGATGAGCGGCACTGTCAACAGCGCCGGCTCGCCCACTAATCCCGACGGAAAGGGAGGAAACATCCTGTCCAACCGCGCCAGTCCTGGCTGCGACTCTCCCGGCAACAATTGCTTCCCCTTTATCTGGAAGACCATGCCCGAGATTCTGCAGGACGCCGGCGTCTCGTGGCGCGTGTGGCAGGACTTTGACAACTACGAGGACAACATGCTGGCCTACTTCAAGCAGTACCAGGATGCGAAGAACGGTAGCGCCTTGCGCGAACAGGGCATCTCGTTTCCTGGTCTGCAGGCCTTCTACGACGCGTGTGCGAACGGTAGCTTGCCTCAGGTCAGTTGGATTGTCGGTCCCCAGGAGCAGAGCGAGCACCCGCCCAACATGCCCATAGACGGCGCGTGGCTGCACAAGAATATCGTCGATGCCGTTGTCCGTAGCCCCGTGTACAACGAAACGGCGCTCATCATCAGCTACGACGAGCAAGGAGGTTGGGCCGACCACGTCATCCCGCCCGTGGCTCCCCCGGATGCCGCCGGCGAATGGATCCCCGATCCCTTCAAGCCAAACGATGGACAGAAGTTGCCCATCGGCCCAGGACCTCGGGTGCCTCGATTTATCGTCTCGCCCTGGACACGCGGCGGTCATGTCTTTACCGAAACGGGCGACCATACCTCGGATCTCCTCTTCGTCGAGGCCTGGGCCGTCGCAAACGGATACAACAACGTCAGTACCAAGGGCATCATAACACCGTGGCGCCGCCAACACATGACCAACATGGTCAGCGCCTTTGACTTTGATAGCCCGAATTACTCCGTTCCCACGCTGGCCGCCGTGCGCGCCCCCGAGCCGCGCAACGACACCAACTGGAGCGGAGACCTCAACCTCGGCTCTCTCACGGGTCCCTGGGTCGGGCCGGCCAAATGCAAAGACGGTTTCGCGCACGGCAACTATCCACCTATCCCCTACGGCAAGGAAAACGCCGAACAGGACATGGACGAGCTGGTCGAGGATGGCTTCAAGCCCATCCGCGGCGCCATCACAGAGGGCCGCTACGTTACCATCGAAAGCAACGGTCTCGGTCTCACAAGTTGCCACAGAGAGGGCGGTATCGTCGTTGCTGTCAAGGCGACCGCGTCCCACGAGCGAATCCAGCAGCGATGGATCCTCCACGCCGTCGTCAAGGGTGACCGGTTCGGCAATGCCTTCTACCTCCAGGCCGCTGATGATGACCAAAAGTACATTTCTGCCCACGGTCGCCTTGTTGCGGACATGAGTCGCGCGCAGGCGTTTGTGATTGAGTACCAGCCCAAGGGATCGACTTATACTCTGCGACGCAGTGACAAGCCTGGCCAGTATGTCAGTTTGAGCGATTACCAAGAGGAGCCGTATGATGAGTCTCGCAGATCTAGCCTAAGGCGTCACACCAGGTGTCGCTCTGACGGCAGCATTGTGTGGGATGATGATGAGCCAGGGCTTTTTAAGATGTTTGCCGTCAACTATCGTGGATAGAGAAGTGTCATGGTGATGTGGATTGGGGCGTCCTTCTGCTGTTGTGTGTGCCGCCTAGCAGAGAGTACATAATAAAGGGTATTTTATTTATAGTACACTAGCTAGGCTGGCCTGAGGTTGCCCAGTTCTAGAACCTCTACATGATGACTCATAGGGGAAAAACCATAATAAAGGGAGCGCATAGGTACC
The DNA here is from genome assembly GCA_018360575.1 of Claviceps sp. LM454 group G7. Classification (NCBI taxonomy): domain Eukaryota; kingdom Fungi; phylum Ascomycota; class Sordariomycetes; order Hypocreales; family Clavicipitaceae; genus Claviceps; species Claviceps sp. LM454 group G7. The sequence continues at coordinate 42,368 of SRQL01000184.1, forward strand.
TACCGAATGTTCTCGGCCAAAGTCACCCACAAGTATGTTATGTACGTGCCTACCCTTTAAGATCACTGCGTCCTTTGACTCTTGTTCCGCCGCGGCCGCTCTCCCGCACTGTTGGACAGGCTGGCGGCCTACAGTGCATCTACAGCCGCGGTCCACGGATCTTACTCCGTACTCCGTAATAATAAGGGGTCTTCCGCCTCAAAAGTTCTCAAAAGTTAGAAGTTACATAGGTACCTAGGTACGTAGGTATGTACATATGTAGAAGCTACCTATGTACATACCTACTAGAACCCTTGCTGTCAGACCCGCCAAGTGGGTTAGGTATGTAGGTACCTACCTTAGGTACCTCTAGGTTCTTCGGCGCAATTTAAGGTTGTTTGCCAATGTACCTACATCACGTTGGGATCGGAGGATACAGGCTTCTCCGGCATGTGATTCCGACGACAAAGAAAGAAAGAAAGTACATACTCCGTACATACGTACCAACTCCCGTCCCGTTTTCCACGCGCTTCGCAGCGACAAGTTTGACGCCGGCTTCCTCAGCGCTGGACTTCAGCCCGTCGAGACTCGAGACTCGAGAGAACAACATCCTTACCATCCTCTCCGAAATTAGGCTGATGCCAAAGCAGATTCCGCAACGTTCGGTTTTTGCCCAAGACCATTTGTGGTTAGAACATGGCTCGGAATCCGGATGAGGCGGCCGTTCCAATGCGCCCGCCGCCCGGCTGTTCCGTGTCGCGATTCACGAAGAAAGCCACGAGAACGGGCCAGGCGGTGCTCGAGCTGCTTCTTAGGTACACCGTACATTCTGAACAACGCGCATTGCTAATACCTAATAACAACGGGTGCGATTCTGTGGCTTTTTCTTTCTTTCCTTATTAGTGGGCACTGGGCACTAGGGAGTTAGGTACCTAGGTCAGGTAGGTTAGGACGTACAATATGTATTCCTCCCAACTTCCAAGAGACCCGCACTTTAATTAGTCGTAGACTCGTATGACCCGTCCTATCCGACGTTTACGTATACATATCAGATGATGATGAAGGAACCCCGGTCGAGCCATTTTCTCAGACGTGGTGATACCGTCTATCGCGGTCTTGGTCCAAATCACCTTGGGTAATGGTTTGGAAGCACGTAAATTGTACGTGCAATCAGCTTGTACGTACAATCAACTTGAAGGCGTCGTGTAGATCCGGCTTGACCTTCCTGTGCTCAAAACTCGAAACGTGCTTTTAGTCCGTGCTCCGGAATCCGGATGCACTGACGAGGGCACGGGTGCGGTCCTTGCCAAAACAGCCTAAACAGCCTGGATACTGGTTACAGATTGGACTGGTTACAGATTGGTCCCTGATTAGGTATTCTCTGTATGCTCTCGATGAACTGTGCAAGTGATTAGTCCTGTTTTCTTGGGTGACGGGGCAGAGGGTTTCCTCCGAAGGCATTTCCTGTCATCGCCATCCTCGCCAAAATCGTCAAAATCGTCAAAATCGTCATCGTCACGTCCTCGTATACTCGTGTGCCACTAAGACGTGATGCCATCATGCTCCTCAACGGTGTCGCGATGCGATTCGGGTACTCCCAGCCAAGAAATCTGGCCAAGTTCGTGACCACATGGCTCGTTTTGCTCCTCACCACATACATGCTATGCCACATGTGGTTCACCCACGCACACAGGACTAAAACGCAGTCCAATGTCTACGCCTTTTACGCCCACAATGACATATATGCCTGCTCCCTTCTCGTCAACGCCCATATCCTGCGCCACGTCTTCCATACGAGATACCGAATCGTGGCCATACTCTCCGACGGCGTCTCGCCTGCCATGCGCGACCGTCTCGTCGAACGAAACATCACCATCATGAACGATACGCCGCTTCCTCTCCACGAGGGAACCATCGCCTACTACGATGGCTGTCTGTTAAAGCTCTCAGCTTTCAAGCTCCACGAATATGATCCAACCATCCACCGGGCGCTGGTCTTGGACGCCGACCAACTAATTCTGCAGAATCTCGATGGCCTCTTCGATGTAAGACCGGCAGTGCCATTCATGGCCCCGACGGCGTACTGGCTGAGCAATCGCACCATCAGCAGCACCTGTATGCTGATCCAGCCCGGTGCCCAGGTATGGGATCGCGTCAAGACCGCCGCCGCCAACATGACATCGAGTGAATACGACATGGACTTGATGAATCGCCTGTTTGGGGACCCAGAGGAAACGCCCGTGCGACTGAACAGCAAGTTCGTGACGCTCAACAGCCACTGGGAAGATTGGAATCTTCCCGCGTGGTTTAACAATGAGACGGAGCATCAAGGTCCCACGTGGTTTGAAGACGCGGAGCGTCAAGCTGCCAAGGACAGGGCAACAAGTCTTGAAATGCACGCGTTGCACAACCAAGCGGCGATTGTGCATTTCACTGCAGTTGGAAAGCCTTGGTCGTTAGCGACCGAAGATTTGCGCAAGAGGAAGCCTGATGCGCACCCGCTGTTGGTGCAGCAATGGAGGACATGGAGATCTCTGGCGATGCAGGAGTGTCCGGCTGGAACGATATCTGGAGTAGTTTAGGGGTCTCGCTGCGTGGCCCCCCATTTGACTAGATGGCCCCCCCAATCGCCGGTCCCGGCACATTAGTCATCAACACGTGATGATTTCCTCTTTGCACCGCACAAAGCCTGCGCATCGTGATTCGTGACGCGACCCTAATCCATGATTATGAGTTAGCTCCTGAGTCAGCTCTTGAGCCGCCATCGCGAACATACGGCTCATTCGAAGAGGCGCTCGCGTCAGCTCGGAAGACGGCTGGAAGACAAGGCTATAGCCTTGTA
>SRQL01000185.1:0-45177 GCA_018360575.1 Claviceps sp. LM454 group G7
TCCAGCTGGGTAGCTTTTTGATTATTTCGTGGATCTCGGTCTGGTCGAAGTGGTCCGAAGCCGGGAACGGCGCAGTGTCGAGCCTGTGTGGGGTGAATTTGAGATGTGGCAAAGACTAAAGTGTACCGAACCTGTCACGTGGCTTCCACGCGACGATGTACCGAGGTACCTTAGGGTACACAGGTGCGTACGACATACCTACACATTGAACAACCAAACACCTACCTACCTAGGCGCTCAAAATTCAATGCTACCTACAGCTACAAGCCTACAACGAACAAGTGATGTCTCAGATGTGAGGCTGCTACCGCCAATATGTATGTACATGCATACAAATGTAACACAGCTGCGGCTCTTTTGTGGTTAATCGTCTCGGTCTGACTGAGGGTCACTGAGCGACGCAATCCCGAACATGGGCCATGCAACTTCCCCGTTTGCACCGCAGTTGTGAACCTGTGAGCCTCTGTTCCAACGGAAGGAGTCGATTCATTGCAGACTGCGCAGGGTGAGTTCAAGGTCAAACACGGGTGAGATGCATACAGAGCCCGGGTGTTCAACGCTGGCGGCTGGCGAACAGGAAGACAGGAAACCAAGCTGTCAGGTTCCCGCTTCTTAGGTATTTAATGCGACATGATTGAACCGTATCCTGATTTTTTTGCATCGTTCCCTCAATGCTGTTCTTTTTTGATTTGTCCAAATCTCTATTAAATCTCATCCAGGTTGGTCCATTCTTTACTTTGATGCTATCATACAGTCCAACCAAATCTACGACATAGGCTTGAAAGGGTCACCATCCCGCTCTCACACAACTGTTCTTGCTCGGACATTCGGTGCACACAACGATACGGGCGATTCTCGGGACTGCGGGTACTATTTTAATTACATCAAGATGTACGACAGCCTCGGGCCAGGCAGCGTCATTTTGGAGCAATACTACGAGCGAGCATACCGGCTCTGGCATGGGCTGTACTTGGCGGCACTGGCTGCTCCCTTGGATTATGGAACGGCGCTAGACCTTCAACATGTTTTTCCCCGGCATCCTTATCTTGTCACAGGGCTACATCTCGACACGCGCGCCGGTGACGTGCTTTATGCGACGGGTACGTCCACATGGCAAACATCGACAGGCGGTTGCTCGTTGCCTTCGTTCAAGAAAAGATACAAGGTCCCAGTGACTGCGGAGACTTCGTTAATCGTCTCTTTGCCATTACATTATAACAGTTTTGGACAGGACAGTGGCCATATCTGTCTCCTCATGCTCGCGTGGGCGTATGTTCTTTCGCAAAGATGGACCGAACTTGTACCGGGCGCAGAAGCGATCCAGTACACCGACAGCTCGGCGACATTGTCACTGTCAGATAGCGTGGGCGGCGTGGTGCAAACAGACGACCCTGTCGTGGACCTCGGTGTCGCCACAGATGAAGCGGTGCGATGGTGGGCGGCGGTACTGGCGCCTGGAGAAGGATGGGTTGCCCGGATTCATCACATGGGGGAAGACCTCAGGTCACCATGGTCGGTCAGCCTCCAGTCCTCGAAGAATCTGATCTTGACTTTCCGAAAAACGCTGTCCCGTGAAGGACAGAGATCACCTCCATCTTTCTCCGCTGCGGTGCAATACATTGCTGATTATGCAAAATACCACGGAATCGAAGATCAGAGCCACGCGGCTTTCGCAGCGGCACTACTACTGCCTACCAGACGCAATATCTCGAAGCAACTTTGCTGGTCTTATCCAGATTGGCACAACAAGCGACGGGAACCATCTGTCAAGCAAGAACAATGTTGGCCTCCGTGGGGAAAAGAACGGAATCAGCTCGACAAGTTAATGACCATGAGCTGTAACGCAATAGGGATGTTGTCGTTATTGTGCAGCAGTTTTATCGATCCAGATTTACCATGCAACGTTTGCGGCGCTTGGATGCAGGGAGCGTTTGCTATCCTCGACGAGCCAGAAGCTCAAAAACCCGACGTTCTAATGGGTATACTTGTACAAAGGTCCCCTCATCTTCGCTTCCTGTGGCTGGGCGCCATACTCTTGGACATGCAAGGCTACATCATGCAAAGGGCTCGACCAGTTGCATACTTTCCCGAGTTACATTCTGCTTCTTGGACTGGTACCTTGATCTCCTTCATCCAGCGGCCTGTACCGAATTACCCGGCAAACACGGAAATAATCCGGCGAGCGGATGGCGCGCGGCTCATGTTTCTATCACAGACCAAATGCCACAGCGACCTGCCCCTTGTTCCGTTCCCACCATTCGGAGCTATGCTCGTGAGGGACTGCGTCCTGGAGGCGCAGTTGCACGTTTCTTGTGGCGGCGGTCACGGGCTTGTGTATGCGGGCTGGGAATGGGATTGCGATGGGGATGTTAAAGTTGCCCAAGATCCAGGGGGCAAACCGTTCGACTTCAGCGAGGCGAATGGACCTGCTGTTGCCAGTATGGCTATTCGCTACGATAAGCTTGACCCCAATAGCGATTGCTCGGAAGCTATAACGTTGTACATTTTCAATTGGCTTCGCAAAGACGACGGGGGGCCAGTTGGCAAGCGAGGCATACCTGGTAATTGGATTGGTAACCACCGGAGCAGAGTAAAGAGCGAGCGTGCTGTCCCTGAACCTGAAAGCAACGGGAAGTCGACTACCTCATCTCGGCGGCGGGTCGGTCCGAGGGTATTCCGGGCTTTAACAACGCGATCGCATTCGATTTGAGCTTTTGGTGGTTATTTTTACGTACTGGCGGGCGATTCAATTTCATCCCCCCTCCCTTACAGGAATCGCTCGAAGTATTGCTCCAAAATGACGCTGCCTGGCTCGAGGCTATCGTACATCTTGATGTAATTAAAATAATACCCGCAGTCCCGAGAATCGCCCGTATCGTATCCCGGAAGTGCACCGAGTGTCCGAGTAAGAACAGTTAGGTGGAAGGGGGATGGCGACCCTTTCAGGCCTATGTCGTAGATTTGGTTGGACTGTATGATAGCATCAAAGTAAAGGATGGACCGACCTGGATGAGATTTGGTAGAGATTTGGACAAATCAAAAAGGGGGATGAAATTGAATCGCCTGCCAGTAGGTACTCGCAGGAATGCCATGGTTTACCGACAAATGCGATCTATGTGGCAATTTTGCCTGCTGAAAGATGTAAAATTTCTAATGCGGAGCATAAGATACCGCCATAGTTGCGTAGGAGGTGCGCGGATGAAGGTACATGGATGACATGCATGATGCGACGGAAAGAGAAGGAAGTTTTGCGCTTTTGATCGGGGGGTACGGGGGCCCTGCCTACTGGAGTCTAGGGGCCACTAGCCACTGTAGGTGCGCTGAAGAGGCCAAATCGGTTCCATGTGGCGGGCGGTTGGTGCTCGATCCCCTTTGCACGATCCGCCATCCGCCAATTCCCCGTTCCATCCCGTGCGCTAGACTCTATAGTCCCACCCGACACCACATTCCCATCGTCAAAGCCGTCAAAGCCGTCAAAGCGTACTCATGCCTGAAACCTCCAGTAAGGCCGGCTTCACACCACCGAGCTTACTATGTAACCCTATGGGAATATGTCAAGTTAGTGCCGGAGACAAAGCGGGAGGTAAAACGACGGGTTTCCTCTTCCACCCGTGTTTGCTTTTCTTCCACGTGCTTGATTGTAAAAAGATGCGCCTGTCTCGTGTAAACGACATTGCATGATCACATCGACACAAGTCTCTCACAATTAACTCCGATCAGATCAGGACTTACGAGCCACCATTGTACGCGGAACCTGTCTTCTCTGAAAACACGAACAAAACAAAGAGAGTACAAAATGAGAGTTTCGCTTGCTCTGCTTCTCGGCGCGGCGGTCTCTCTCAGCAGAGCCGGCCTAGTCATCACGCCCATACACGACGACCAGATCGTGGAAAAGGTCTCGAATGATTGCTTCTTCGGCGAGGTAACACCGCAAGGCTGCGGGTGAGTTTTGTTTTCTGTGCCTCTATTTTACCTTCTGTAATTGAATTCTTGTCGTGTGACGTGTTCGGCTGAACTGGATACTGATGTTGTGAAAGGCCTAGGCGTGCGTGAGGGGCGTTATGCAAATTTTCGGACGCAGCGAAACGAAACAGCACTGCTAGCAGTGACCAAAGCCGGCATCTTTGGACAAAGAAACAAGCGATATATTGGGCGGGCCCGGCACGTTATTGATGACGATAGGATGTACCTAATTCAATAACTTAATAGGGCTCCTAAGAAAGGAACAAAGACACATACATACCTATCTTGATAGGTAGATAGAAGGTCAACGCATCGGCGACATGCAGATGGCAACAAACGACAATTCTCGCATTTACCTTGTGTAGGTGAAACAATCAGCCAATAAAGGCGCCCTGCAGGCTGCAGCGAAATCTCTCCATGCTATCATTTATGGCGAGTCAAGTCGAGGACCCCCCTAACATGACACGTCCAAGACCATGTATCTCACTATATATCTTGTGTATCGACCCGGAGCTTGGCGTGCCATATATACTCATTTGGGTATTCCTCCATGAACCGCGGTATATATTCATGCCAATCATTATCGAATCTCTGACAGCCAACCATTGCCGATGCATATTCCCAATAGGCCGGGTACCAGCCCGCAGTCTCCCAGTCGATTAATACAGGTTGTCCGTCTGGTTTCAACATTATATTCTTTTGCTGCAAGTCGCCATGAGTGAAAACCACGCCGTGCCCGCGCAAAACTAGAGGAAACACACGACGGTAATAATCGGATTCGATGGCGTGGTCCCGTCGTCTTTTATAAAGAACCTTTCGTACCAACGCCTCATTTAATTCCGATTCAGTCTCAAAGGGCCCGTTGATTGTTCCGTCATCCAAACCGTCCCCAGGGACAGTCCGGAACATGTTCTCTTCAAAGGGCCGTCTTCCGAGACAGCCAAAGTAACCTGGCGCAGGAATCTTTCTTAAAGTCTCCATTTGAAGCCGCAATGCACCTGCTATTCGGCACTTTTCTGGTGTATCCAGCGTGGCCCAAACCTGGTCAAGTCCATCCCCTACCACATTTTCCATTATGATATAGTTGACTCGCCTGCCTTTGTCATTGTTAACAGAGAAGAGGGCAAATACTTCTGGTGCTAAAAGCGGTTGCGTGTGGCGAACGAATAGCATATTCTCGCCTTCGGTAAGGCTCACGCTCGAGCCATATTTTATGACAAAGTGATTGCCGTAACGAGCGACTCGGCAGGCGCTCCGTTCGTAGAAGACTTCTGCCTCACGTTCTATGTCTTGCACCGACGGAATCGGTATTGGTAAACGCGATTGAGGTGCGAAGTAGGGCAGCTGAGGCGGTTGGTAGGTCTCGTCCATGTTACTTGTTCCAGGATCGTTCTGTAGGGAACAACTTGGTGGCCGAATTGTTTGAGAAGGAGTCACCGCCTGATGTTCTATATCTTGCACCACCGGGATTGGCAGACGTGATCTAAGTGCGACACAGGAGCAGTTGAGCCTTGAGGCCTCAGGCGGATAGACGTTGAAGAGCGGCGTCGGCAGGTATTTTTAGAAAAACTGGCTGGATTCGTTGGCGACGATGATGAAGAGATGCAGTGTGAAGCGAAGCTCTGTTTATAATCGATAAACAGTTGAATCAATGGCAATGATGAAATTGGCTGAACTGACATAAGCGATGAAAGGAAGAATGAGGCACGAAAGTGAAAGCCCTCAACGTTTGAATGTGGGTCGTTGTTGTGCCCTAGAATTGTGTGATTCCAACACCGAGGATCCAACATCGGCATTCACCCTCGTAAAAGGTACTGAATGTTGACGCACATCATTTCCCGCGCCTCATTCTTCTGAAGCTGGGCCAATTGCAGATTTGCAGCTTCGTCGCCGCCTCGCCCTCACGACTTGGATCAATTTGGCGCTGAACGGACACCTGACCAATCTAGAGAAACGGAGAAGACAACAACAGCAGAGATCCGCTCAGGATCCCCACGAAAGACAAAGAAAGATAGACCGTCAAGCAGACGATGAAGACGACACACAAAACACGATCCAGGGATCGACTCGACACCAAAAGATATGAACTGAACTGAGTTGAATTATCTACTCGTGGGTGAAACGTTTGAAAAAAGTAACCCACTATATCTAGTGGGTGACAAAAGCCGAGAAAGTTTGGTTAAGTCGAGAAAAAAATCTGCCCCACTTAATCGCGTTTACCCTCACTTTCCCTCGCGTTTCCCTCAACACAACACCATTCTCAAGAAACAATTTCTAGCATTTTCGCATCAACAACTATCCAATAATTGCCCCGTCACGTAGTAGTGCATCATGTCACCTCATACCAAGGCCTCCCCCGCCCTGGCGGCTGCGCGCGACATCATGATCGACCAAGAACGCCCTCACCGCGGCGACCACAAACGCCTGACTATTAAGGCCGCCGCAGATAGATATCATGTATCTATCTCTGCAGTCCATCACCAGCTGAAGTCATGGAGACGATCAGGAAAGACTACTTATAGCGATACTGGCATAGGTACCTCCAATGATGGTGTTCAAAACGTGGCCTACGGAATCTTGGGATATTCACAACATGGATGAGAGAGTCGACTTTGCGCGCTCTGAGACCGGCTTTTCCAACGCAGAGATATCGATGGAATGAATACGGCACTTTAATTATTGTTCTTTTGGACTCTTGAGTGAGGTACGATCGCGAGGACTCACCTTCACCGACTGGTTTGGATGTGACCAGTACATGCGGGATCCCGATAGACTCGAACATATCTGGCACAAGTCGTATATTGAGCGCCCAAAAAGGAGCTCGTTATTGATGGCTAATTGATGGACTACTGCCTTCGGTTTGATATCGAGTTGTGTATTCTTCCACCGCACTCTACTCACCTTACGCAACCGCTGGATGTTGGTGTTTTCCAGCCGTTGAAGATGGCCCATTAACGAGTCCTTCGACAACATCCGCGATGGTAACCTGCATTTCAACCGCTCTGTTTTCATTGCTAGGCTTCATTCGAAAACAGTGGGATTTTCCCCGTCAACGGTTCCAGGGTTATTCACGCGCTGACAGAGAAGAATAAATCCATTCTTGCAACGATAAAGCAGAGCATCATCGCCTCGGCAGAAGAAGCAAATGAGGCCGAGTCACGCCGTCAGCACCGTGAGTGGAAGTGATTGAAAAGGCTAGAGGACAATAAACTGAAGCAGCTGAAAAAGGAGCAAGATGAGAAGTTGAAAATTGAATGGCGGAAACATGACAAGTGGGATGTAAATGGCGACGGCAAGCCGAAGCGTATCGGCTTCAAGCGTCGGAAGATATGGAAGGGATATGAGGCGGCCGATGATGTTCTTTCCCTCCACTCCGAACGAGAACCATCTCCAGCTCCCAGTGAGGAGTTGTACTATTACGAGTCACGACACGAGCCGTCCTGCTGCGTCACAACGGTTCTACGAGCGTCTTCGTAAAGCCGGCAGGGCCAATATCTATCGCAACCCGTTGCGAGAAATGCCGACGGTACCATCAAGTGATAGCGTGGAGATCATACCCGAAAACTCACGGGGTATGCCAATCAGTGAAGATCATGATGATGATACCTTCGCTGCTATTGATGAGCCCCTTGACTCAGGCGATCTCGATAAGCAGGACGCGTATGATGAAGCTATTGGTGAACTTGATCTTACACAGGTTGACGATGGAGAGGAGCCTGACCTTCCTCCTCTCCCTCCCAAGTCACCACCGCCTCTGGACCGTAAAGAATACCCCTCAATGTATCATAGACTCATGGACATGATGGATGATCATAGGCAGAAAAGACGGCGGACTACGTAGTTGGTTATGATGTCACGTTCGCGCCATTACACGGCCGAAATATCACAATCTTCGCACATGATGCACTACTACGTGACGGGGCAATTATTGGATAGTTGTTGATGCGAAAATGCTAGAAATTGTTTCTTGAGAATGGTGTTGTGTTGAGGGAAACGCGAGGGAAAGTGAGGGTAAACGCGATTAAGTGGGGCAGATTTTTTTCTCGACTTAACCAACATTTCTCGGCTTTTGTCACCCACTAGATATAGTGGGTTACTTTTTTCAAACGTTTCACCCACGAGTATGACGTTTCACCCACGAGTATGCCCTGTAATTAGATCGAGGGTTATCTACGGAGTAGAGCAAGCTTCGGTCCGATACATTGTACCTTGGAACTTGGAAGAAAGAAGCAGCGAATAATAAGCGAGGTTGCCTCGCGTAAAAAGTGGTGCCAGGAACCAAGCATTGAAGCAAGAGAACACCCCGCTTTTCTCCAACGAAGTGAGCCCCGTTTTCTGTACCTAGACCGATGTCAGGTGATGTAAATCGTACATTGGCCTACTTTTTGATCCCGGAAATTGTTGGATCTCTTTTCTTTCTTTCCTACAGAAGACTCAAGTACGGAGTACTTACAACGACCTTAAAATGGAACTGCAATTTGACGACGCAAAACTCTTCAGCTACACGGATTCAGAGATATACGAATACATCAATTGTCTCCCCTCGTTACCGGACTATGGGGTGATTGTACCACTATCTCATAAGTACTTGGCCAAGGCATATGCATCATGGGAACAGGTGGAAGATGCTGTAAGTGCCATGAAGTTCGCATCTCAGCTTGGCATCCATGTCCCACACGTTCACCGAATTGTCGTCCATGACGAAGACTTCTACTGCATCATGGACCGAATTTCTGGAAGAACACTTGATGTAGCGTGGCATGAGCTTGGTTGGTTATCAAGCCTTCGATTGGCCTTCCAACTGCGTCGCGTTGTCCATCGCTTGAGATCAGCCGTTTCAACCTCATCTGGATCACTGCCGACAGGCAGATCTGAATCATACTATCTTGATGATTGGTTTCGATTGCCGGACAGAGCAACTATTCATCATGTCTATGGTTTCCTGAATTTCTGGGCCAGCTTTTCCGGGCTCATCCACGAAATGAAGAAGACACCAGCAGAGCACGCAATTTGCGCCAGGCCAATGTTCTCACACAATCGGCCATTTGTCTTTACACATCATGACTTGGCACCCCGCAATATGATACTGGACACGGAGGGGCAACTGCGGATTGTTGATTGGGATTTAGCTGGATTTTACCCCGAGTACTTCGAATATGGCGGCATGCATAACTTTATAGAACGCGGTTGGACCAGATGCGCAAGGTGGCGGTGGAATCTATTTGCCTGGATTGCTGGTGGGCTCTACGATAAGGAGTTCCGGTGGCTGGAAATTATAAGATCTAGGTTTAGGCATTTCGGGGCAGGACGTCGATGCAACATGAGAGCCGGCGGATATGCTTCTGCTACCCGATGGCCCGACAATCTAATTTCCGACTGATGGGTAAAGGCACGAGGCGAAAGCAGTGATGAGTGTTGCAGAACTGGCCGTCAACGGGTCACCAGTCACGACAGCCATGGTTCCTGCCACGGCAAAGCGTAGCTCTTGTGGCGCTGGCAATGGAGGGCCAACGTCTTGTGGTGGCTTCGAATAGGCTGGGATTCACAACTCAACGCTCAGTGCGTATAGACATGAGTCCTCTAGGTCTGAGTCTAGATTTTGGTCGAAATCCTTTCCAAGGCCAAATTCAGGTCTCGTCTAAGACGTACAGGCACACCGAAAGGTCCATACATACCCTGTCTTTCCCAACCAAGGACAAAACAATGGTCAAAGATATAATCGACCTTATCAACAAAAACGGCCTTCAAGTATACACATTCAGCCCTGAATTTAAAGGCTGTAGATATTGGGTCTACAAGGTCATCTCACACCTTGAGGAGGAAGGTATAATTGATTCAGGAAGTGCCGATCAAACTTGGCGCGCAATTCCGTACTTCTACATGCTCTCGGGACGTATTGAATCGGAATTGAAAAAGGGCACATTTGGTCCCGTCGGAGTCGCTACCCACAGCAACAGTGTCAAATAATCGGATGGTACCTACAGGCTACAATTTTGGAGCGGGCGGTGTCCAGGAAGATCCCTGATCGGGAGAAGATACCTAGTTCTGCATCAGTGTTGGCGTAGTGAATAAATGGATGCGTGATTGATCGTCTAATCTCGACATCTTCATCAACATCTACATAGCCAGCCTGGCCACCCGCTCCAAAGCTGTAGCCCTGTAGGTACCATCCGATTATTTGACACTGTTGCTATGGCCCATGGGTAGCGACTCCGACGGGACCAAATGTGCCCATTTTCAATTCCGATTCAATACGTCCCGAGAGCATGTAGAAGTACGGAATTGCGCGCCAAGTTTGATCGGCACTTCCTGAATCAATTATACCTTCCTCCTCAAGGTGTGAGATGACCTTGTAGACCCAATATCTACAGCCTTTAAATTCAGGGCTGAATGTGTATACTTGAAGGCCGTTTTTGTTGATAAGGTCGATTATATCTTTGACCATTGTTTTGTCCTTGGCAGGGAAAGACAGGGTATGTATGGACCTTTCGGTGTGCCTGTACGTCTTAGACGAGATCTGAACTTGGCCTTGGAAAGGATTTCGACCAAGGTCTAGACTCAGACCTAGAGGACTCATGTCTAAACGCACTGAGCGTTGAGTTGTAATCTCTAGGGAGAGAATCCAGTGATTGGCAGGCACACCATGTTGATCTCCGGTATCGGCACGGTCATCCTGGTAAGCACAGGCATGAATGTGTGCGACTGTCTCCTTTAGATCCTCTTGGTTGAAACCTATTGGCTGCCAGTTCCTATCCATTACAGTTTACTACATATAGCTTTGTTAACATCGTGGTCAAGTTTCAAGACGACTGCAATACAACTCACCTCTTGAGTAGGTAGGCAACGGAAAGAGCTTCAATAGTATGCACTAGAATTGGATTTGATGAAGCTTTTTGTCTCTGAAGTAAAAAGCCTTCAGTTACCAGTAGAGTGATAAGCACCGGGATGGAGATTGATGGAAGAATAAGTCTGTGAAGTGATAGTTTTTCTAAAGGAGAGAGGTGTTTGGAAGCTTTTTTATAGTTTTGGACTCGGCCATTGTCCATAAAATGCTCAGAAGTAAATATTTATGTCGGTTGCGGCCACCCACTGAGCACTCAGGCCTAAGCGCTCAACGTTGCCAAGGTGCATATGCGATGCAATAACGGAGTATGTATGACGTCTCAGGTGTGAGTTGTCCGTCATGTTCGTCAGGCGTATCGCCGAGTAACCCTTACCCTCAATTCGGTCCAGCAGAGTTGGAATCATAGGTAGACAAAGGATCTCAGTCAACTCAGTGTGGAGGGGACAGCCTTAAATAATAAGTATAGGAGGAATAGTAGGATGACATGTCACGCCAAGAACAAACCGATAGTCAGGACATTGGACCTGATGATAGCCATGAGCAGGACTGGCATTGGCGTAGACCATCGAGCCATCGCTGGTGCCTCCACTCGTGGTGACAGGAACTTCAGGAAGACGAATGGATCGATATGTACGGACTTACTCTGTCACGCAGCCTAAGTTCCTAATCCTAATTAGTAATGACTCAGATATGGCAATAATGTTATTCCTCACATCCTTATCATATGTAGGCGAAACAATTTGGCAAAATCTTCGCTCTGCCTCGAGCCGAACAATCAATGATATGACAAGTCGGAGTCGATATCCTCACATCAAGACCATGATTCGTGAGTTGAGCCTTGAGGGCTTGAGGCAGATGAAAGCTGAAGTTGAAGTTGAACTTTGAAGATTCAAGAGCGACGTCGGCAGTTATGTTAGCAAAACTGGCTGGATTAGTTGGCGACGATGGTGAAGAGATGAAGTGTGAAGCAAAGCTTTGTTTGTGATCGGCGAAGCTGAATAAATCGCAATGATGAAATTGACTGAACTGACATAAGGCGATGAGAAGAACAAATCGTGTTTTGTTAGCTTGGTCGGGTGCCCTCGCCCTTTTGGTGAGATCCCCCATTCTTGAGTAGTGAACCGTTTTTTGATGCCATAAACGAGGCTTGGGAGAAGACCCTCATCGTAAGCGTTCTGCTTGGCCGATTTACCTGCTATTAAAATTGAATAGACGCGACTCCTAGTGCGTGCTGTCAAATGTTTTTCGAATGGCTCCAAAGGGCGTCGTGACGTAGCCATGGCTGCTCAAAGATGATGGGTTGGTTTTTGGATGAAGCTAAATTGACGCGTCGTGACGAAAAGTGGGGAGATTTTTGGCGTTATTCATTTGGGGCCACTGTACATTGGCCCCACATGTCAGCTGTGCCCCTTGTGCTGCGTATGACACGTGTTTATGACTAAGATCGCTTTTCGCGGCGATTTGAGGATACTGCCCAACGAGACCCCTACTTTTTGATCCCGGAAATTGTTGGATCTCTTTTCTTTCTTTCCTACAGAAGACTCAAGTACGGAGTACTTACAACGACCTTAAAATGGAACTGCAATTTGACGACGCAAAACTCTTCAGCTACACGGATTCAGAGATATACGAATACATCAATTGTCTCCCCTCGTTACCGGACTATGGGGTGATTGTACCACTATCTCATAAGTACTTGGCCAAGGCATATGCATCATGGGAACAGGTGGAAGATGCTGTAAGTGCCATGAAGTTCGCATCTCAGCTTGGCATCCATGTCCCACACGTTCACCGAATTGTCGTCCATGACGACGACTTCTACTGCATCATGGACCGAATTTCTGGAAGAACACTTGATGTAGCGTGGCATGAGCTTGGTTGGTTATCAAGCCTTCGCTTGGCCTTCCAACTGCGTCGCGTTGTCCATCGCTTGAGATCAGCCGTTTCAACCTCATCTGGATCACTGCCAACAGGCAGATCTGAATCATACTATCTTGAAGATTGGTTTCGATTGCCGGACAGAGCAACTATTCATCATGTCTATGGTTTCCTGAATTTCTGGGCCAGCTTTCCTGGGCTCATCCACGAAATCAAGAAGACACCAGCAGAGCACGCAACTTGCGCTAGGCCAATGTTCTTACACAATCGGCCATTTGTCTTTACACATCATGACTTGGCACCCCGCAATATGATACTCGACCCGGAGGGGCAACTGCGGATTGTTGATTGGGATTTAGCTGGATTTTACCCCGAGTTCTTCGAATATGGCGGCATGCACAACTTTATAGAAAGCGGTTGGACCAGATGCGCAAGGTGGCGGTGGAATCTATTTGCCTGGATTGCTGGTGGGCTCTACGATAAGGAGTTCCGGTGGCTGGAAATTATAAGATCTAGGTTTAGGCACTTCGGGGCAGGACGTCGATGCAACATGAGAGCCGGGGGATATGCTTCTGCTACCCGATGGCCCGACAATTAACTTCTGACTGATGGGCAGAGGTACGAGGCGAAAGCAGTGATCACTGATGAGTATTGCAGAACTGGCCGTCATCGGGTCACCAATTACGACAGCCATGGTGCGGTGCGGCGGTGCCTGCTAAGGCAAAGCGTAGCTTTTGTGGCCCTGGCATTGAAGGGCCAACGTCTTGTGGTGGCTTCGAACGCTGGCTATGGAGATGTTGATCAAGATGTCGAGAAAAGACAACAAACCACGCATCCATTTATATATTCAGTACGCCAACACTAACTTGAACGTGCCCAGAAATCGGCCGCCCATCCTGCACAACTCTCACCACTATGATAGATATCTAATCGAACAAGGCACCTAACAAAGGCACAGACAGTCTGACAGATATACAGACATACCCAGCACAGGAGTAGAACCAATAGGCTGACACCGTACGCGCTCCTGAAGTTCGAATCCAGCACTAGTGCACACAGAGTACATAGTAGTAGAGTACTCCCTCCGCAAATGCTCCCATATAAAGACAAAGCTCTAACGTTTCCCTTGAACAGCTGGTCCCTGGACCCTGGTCATCTGACATTCATTGCTTTTGTATCATGCATTCTGCAATGGCAACAAAGCGGCAGGACAAGAGTGATTTCACCGAACAGCACAAGATTCAGCCTGCGGCGCCGAAAAGTCAAGGCGCTTGTCCACTGGATATTGGATTCTTCTCCAACGATTGCATATAAAAGATCAGAATGATCCTGCAAACTGAGATATCTACAAACCATCTTATACAAACATCATCATTTATACAGCACCCAACACTCGAGCATCCAACACTCGAGCATCCAACACTCAAGTGACAAGCATCCAACTTTGAACTGACAAGCATGTCGAAGTCATTGAACTACGGTGACGTGTTCTGAGTTGAATATGTCGGAATGCCTCGCGACCATCATGCCATTTTTGTTCATACAAAATCCGACGGCAGTGGCGCGCTCTACCATGTGGTAGGCGCAATCCAGAAGGGGATGACTTTTGAAAATAAGGCAGGCAAACAACCTGATGAATCCGCCACTTTCATCTGAAAAAAGCATCTCGGCTGGGTAACAATCGACAAGTACCCATACGTCGAGAGTATTTGCAGAAGTGTTCCGCCTCCCAAAAAGCAATTCGAGAAACAAACGCCGCACGCGACTCTTTCCGATGGAGCCACTACGTCGCTGCCAAGAGTGGACCGACGAGTCACGAAGCGGTCGAAGCTTTGTCCTCCAGTGGGATCTTGCAGCCTGGGCGTGCTCCAGAGTCGCAGGGGCCGTACGATGTGTAGTATACTAGCCGGACGGGTGTGCTCTCGCCCATTTTGATCCGGATCTGATAGGCTATAGCTATTCGGGCGGCAGTAGCAGGAGATGTCGCTACTCAGGACAGAGGCACGGAACTCGAATACTTCGATAGAATCACACGCGCGAGGGGAATTGTATCACTATCTTTTGATGGTTGCGTCCGATCGTCGGCCTGCAGGATACATAGATGATAGCAATTTGTAGGATCCCACCGCTACAATGACACTGTTCACGAGCCCACATTGACTGTATCACTATTAACTTCAAGTTCCAAGTGCCAGACGTGAATATAATTATATCGCGACAACGCTGCCATTATACTATATAGTAGGATGACATGTCACGCCAAGGACAAACCGATAGTCAGGGCATTGGGCCTGATGATAGCCATGAGCAGGACTGGTATTGGCGTTGACCGTCGAGCCTCGGAGCCATCGCTGGTGCCTCCACTCATGTTGACAGCAACTTCAGCCAAACGGATAGATCGCTAGGTGCGGACTTACGCTGTCACGCAACCTAAGTTCCTGGTCCTAATCAGTAATGACTCAGACATGGCAATAATGTTATTCCTCACATCCTTATCACATTTAGGCGAAACAATTTGGCGAAATCCTCGCTCTGCCTCGAGAGTCGAAAGATCAATGCTATAGCCTATGATGAGTCGGAGTCGATATCCTTACATCAAGACCATAATTCGTGCTGAATCATGTCGAACCATGCATACTCGTGTGGGTATTCCTCCATGATCCGGGGAAGAAATTCATGCCAATCGTCCTCCCCTCCCCCCCACGACAACATTGCCATTACATGTTCCCAATAGGCCGGGTACCAGCCCGCAGCCTTCCAGCAAATTAACACAGGTTGTCCATCTGGTTTCAAAATTATATTCTTCCGCTGCAGGTCGCCATGAGTGAAAGCTATGCTATTCCCGCGCAACAATGGAGGAAGCACACGACGGTAAAAATTGGCTCTCTGGTCCAGTCCACTGCAAGCACGATAACTCTGTACCAACGCGTCATATAATTCGGATTCTGCGTCAAATGGTCCGTTGAGTTTGGCATCATCCGAACCGTCCTCTGCCTCAGATGCGATCCAAAACATGTTCTCTTCAAAGGGCCGTCTTCCAATACAGCCAAAGTAACCTGGCGCAGGGATCTTTCGTAACGTTTCGATTTGAAGCCGCAATGCACCTGCTATTCGGCACTTTTCTGGCGTACCCAATCTGTCCCAAACCTGGTCAAGCCTATCCCCTACCACATTTTCCATTACGATATAGTTTACTTGGCCACCCTCGGCATTCTCGACCGAGAACAGGGCAAATACCTCTGGTGCTAGAAGCGGTTGCGACGACAGTTGCGTTTGGCGAATAAATAGCATATTCTCGCCTTCAGTTAGGCTCACGTCCAAGCCGTATTTTATGACAAAGTGACTCTTGAAAAGAACGACTCGGCGGCCGTCTCGTTCGTGAAGGACCACTGCCTCGCGTTCTATGTCTTGCACCGCTGGAATCGGTATTGGTAGACGCGATTTAGGTGCGAAGTAGGGCAGCCGAAGCGGTTGATATTCCATTGTTCTGCTCCAGTACCGTAATGTATATAGCTGAACTTGATTTGCGACAACAAGGAAAAGAAGAGGCGGAGGACGAAGCTGTTCAGTTAAGTTGAACTCAATTTGCCGCTTGCGACGCTCTTGTCAACGTCCGTTTGACGTGAAATGGATCCAAACCGTGTGAGTGAGGCGGCGAAAGTGATGAAGTCGTCGAGCTGCAACATACCAGGACAATGTGTAACTTCAAGTCGTTAAATAAGTCATCACTGCATCCCATTCTATTGTGCAGTATTTACTCCGTATGTACAACCGCCGACGACCGGCGATATTTGTTGTAACACGTGACCATCCGGCCCCTGCATCTGAGTTGCAAACTTGCAATACACACAACTCTGAACAGATCACTTCCATCATCCCGTCATCTCAGTTTCCCACGAATCTTTGTATGTTACGTAACGGCATTTTTCTCATGTATAAAGCATTTATGAAGCATTTCTCAAAATGCTACATTGCGGGCCTGATCTCGGAGGCTTCAATTGAAGTTCAGAATGACGTTCATTGACTTGGAAACGTGGCGGAACATGACGCACTGGTTGACGCAGCGGGAGTAGGTATTGAGATGGTCTCGTGCAAGGAAATGAAGAAGTCAATCAAGCATTTTGTACTGATTACGAAATACATTTCCACAAGTCAATTCAGCCTTCAATCAATAGAATTTTTGAATCATTTGTCCCAGTATCATTATCGGGATGCAGTGCTAAATGATCACGACTCACGGGTTCAAGACAAGTATCGCCGGTACCGGCGGTTGGTGATCACCATTCCTATCCATTCAGCCAATTTGATCATTGCCATAAATAATTCAACTTTGTTGATCATCGACTAAGCCTTTCTCTACGCTCCTTCTCGTCAATTGCCCGCAAGCTTTTTGAGCAAGTTTTGCTTTAAAAAATATTAGCTGTGGGAACTGCCGAGGTCGCTCTTCAACTTCCAAGTTCCATCCGCCTCAACTGTGCCGCACCGAAATCACGTCTACCACCACCAATTTCTGGCGGTGCAACACATTTAACGCGAGGCATTCGTCCTCCTGAAACAAAAAACGGCGGACGAATTGTTCGCTACAGAAAGATCCTGGAGCCAGAAACATGGACGATACCTACCAACCGCCTCAGCTGCCCTACTTCGCACCTCAATCGCGTTTGCCGATACCAATTCCGTCGGTGCAAGACATAGAACGTGAGGCAGAGGTCTTCTACGAACGGAGCGCCTGCCGAGTCGCTCGTTACGGCAATCACTTTGTCATAAAATATGGCTTGCAAGTGAGCCTAACCGAAGGCGAGAATATGCTGTTCGTTCGCCACACGCAACCACTTTTAGCACCAGAGATATTTGCCCTGTTCTCTGTTGAAACCGAATGTGGGCGAGTCAACTATATCATAATGGAAAATGTGGTAGGGGATGGGCTTGACCAGGTTTGGGCCACGCTGGATACACCAGAAAAGTGCCGAATAGCAGGTGAATTGCGCCTTCAAATCGAAACGTTACGAAAGATCCCTGCGCCAGGTTACTTTGGTTGTATCGAAAGACGGCCCTTTGAAGAGACCATGTTCTGGACCGCCCCTGGGAAAGGTTTGGATGACGGAACAGTCAACGGGCCCTTTGAGACTCAATCTGAATTAAATGAGGCGTTGGTAAGGAAGCATCTTTATAATAGGGGACGGGACCAGGATGCTCGAGCTGATTATTATCGTCGTGTGCTTCCTGTTGTTTTGCGCGGGCACGGCGTGGTTTTTACTCATGGCGACTTGCAGCAAAAGAATATAATGTTGAAACCAGATGGACAACCTGTACTAATCGACTGGGAGACTGCGGGCTGGTACCCGGCCTATTGGGAATATGCATCGGCAATGGTTGGCTGTCGGAAATTCGATAATGATTGGCATGAATATATTCCGCGGTTCATGGAGGAATACCCAGAAGAGTATGTATGGCACGCCAAGCTCCGGAGCGATACATGGTGAGAATGGAGATACATGGTCTTTGGACGTCAGAGGGTCCTCGACTCGTCACTCGTTATAGTTGATGATAGCAGAGAAAGATTTCGATGCAGGGTGTCTTTTTTGCCTGATTGTTCCAACTTCCAAATCCCACCTACACAAGCTAAATGTGAGCCTGTGAGGATCGTTGTTTGTTGGCGTCTTTGAGCCACCCTTGCTGCACGTACTCCGCCGATGTGTTGACCTTCTATCTACCTATAAAGATTTTAAGATATAGGTATGTGCCTTTGTTTCCTTCTTAGGTGCCTTGCTGAACTACATATCTACAGATCATCATCTTTGGCGAAGCGAAGCGAAGCGAAGCGAAGCGAAGCGAAGCCATTTCTACACACTCAAGGCTCTCAAATCTCTATGGCTTAGTCATAAGAAGCTTGCTCTCGTTAAATTTACTTGAAGACCCGATCGGCGATCGGCGATAGCCTCAGTTCCTTGCCCCAAATATTGGCCCTTGTGACTTGTCACGACTCACAGATGCGTTCACCGAACAGCGCAAGCTTCAGCGGCGGCCGGCCAGGCTCCAGCCTGCAGCCCTGAAAAGTCATAGACATGTGTCCACTGGATAATGGATTCCTCTCCAACTACTGCATATGGAAGATCAGAATGATTCATTGATCCTACAAAGTGAGATATTTGCAAATCATCTTCCACAAATATCGTCATTCTTATAGCATCCATGATCCAACCCTCCAGCATACAAGAATGTCGAGTCAAACTGCCGCCTTCGGTGACGTGTTCCGAGTCGAATATCTCGAAATGTCTCTCGACCATCATGTTTTCGTTTAAACAAAGTCCGGCCGCAGTGGCATGCTCTTTCATGTAAGAACCTGAACAATACAACAACTTCACCAAGATAATATCTCGGCTGGGTACAAATTAACAATCGACAGGTACCCATACGTCGAAATATTTGCAGAAGTGTTGCGCCTCCTTGGCCCTCCTAAAAAGTAGTTCGAGGTATAAAAGCGACTCTTTTTTTCCGAGAGCCCAGGGGGTCACTGCGTCGTCGCTCAGGGTGTACCGACGAAGCGGTCGAAGAGAAGCGTTGCCCTCGAATGGTATCTTGCAGCCTGGAGATGCTCCAGCATCGCAGAGGTCGTTTGATTGCGAGGATAATGCCCATCGAACCTTGGAAGATTGCCCTGGACAGTGGAGTGAGGTTGGGCGATCAAGCGAACTTTTTGTGTTCCGGGACAGATAGATCCTGCGACCGGAAGCCTCATTAGTAATGACTCAGATATGGTAATACATCGAATGATCTATGCCATGATGAGTCGGAGTCGGATACCCTTACATCTAATACCATAATTCTCCCCGAAGCATGTCGAACCATACATACTCATTTGGGTACTCCTCTATGAATCACATAGTACCTTATCTACCTAGCCTCTAGGTATTACACGCACAGCCACCACGACCGTTTCATCTTGGAAGTTGGCTTAGACAGAGCTGGATTATTTCGAGGTACGGAGTACACTGATCCCTTTGATTGAAGTTTGATCTTGTGTGCAATTGTGGCATGTAACAACTCCATGCGAACGGATACTTGAAACGTAGAATTCATAGAATGGTATCCTATTCCTAGGCCTTGACGACGTATGTACGATGTAGTTCAAGTACGTGCACGGCAAAGAATTCTCCCATAGTCTCGGTACGAAAGAGCACCAGTCGCAAAGACAACATAGAGCCGAGTCTACTTCGTATGTATAAGCCATAAAGTTAAAACAAAAGACCATTTGGCCAGAATGCGGGATGCGCGATTTGATTCGGAGGCAACCCCGTCCCGGCGGGATTGTCCATGCCGTGAGCCTTGAGGTACGGGAACGGCGAGCGTACGGCTGGCCACATGCCGGGTCGCTACCCTGAAGGATCCGGGACGCCGAGGCTGGACGGAGCCTACAGCGTAGGTATGCGCGAAATTGAGAGCTTGCGGTTCCTGTTTCCGGTTGGAGGTGACGGAGGGGAGCCAAGCAGAGAGCAGGGCGCAAGGCGGTACGATCTTGACTGATCTCATCAGGGCGATAGGGAGGATATGTTTTCAAACGTAGCGAGAGGCTCGGGATACGTTCAAAAGCGCATCGTGCAAGATCATATCGATCATGGCTCCCCGTGAAACCAATTCCAGGTCGCTGGAGTCGCCGATCTGACTGAGTGGCAGGTCTCCAACTACCTACATACATACCATATTTCCTAAATTCCTCGTCTTCTGGCCAGGCAGTCGGTGCTAGGCACGGTGCCGAAAGCGTGCATTTCGATAGCTCTCAACGCGATTGTAGGTCCCAGCCTTTTCATTTATCCTCTCATGCAACCTCCTGATGCATCTCCTGGATGGACCTACCTCCTGCCATTGGATGCAATGCACCACGCAGCTGTGCTGGCCCTCCTCGCCGCTCGGAGACCCCAGCGCCACACGCAACGCCTGAGCTCCATCACGCTCACGTGCTTCGACCGGGTGACGGTCCAGGAGCCGCCAACAAACGGGCTTGCCTAGCCGCCACCTAACCACCCGTTCAGCCTTGACGCGAGGCTTAGCGGCGGAGACGGCGAGCGCGGTCGGGACTCGGGAGTCGGTCGGGCTGATGGATGCGGAGGAGGACTAGCTGACGAAATGAGGATGAAGGACACAGTCGTAGCTGAGTTTGAGAGATTGAGAGACCATGGAAGATGGCGAAGAGTCCTGAGAAAGGAGGTATCATGGGAGGATGAAGTTCTTGGCCATGTCTCGTGAATCATGAATCCGTGATATGAGGCCGCGGGCGTCACCGAATCAGCATGTCGACCGTTGCAAGTTGCGCCGAAGCCGAATTATGACCGTGATCTGTGAGCCACACGGGCCAGAAAGCTGGGTCTGCTCTGCCTCAGCGCCACCAGACGAGAAGAAGGGATCCTGGACGTGTGGAAACGTGAGAGCTTGTGGTCGAAAAAGGGCGGAGGAGACGAGTGGCGGAAGCGGGTGAAAGAGGAGTAGGTAGTGGAGTCAAGTTTTGGGTTGGTTTTGGGCTTCGCGCCGTCCGTTTGGGTGACCCCAGGTAGTGGCCTGTATAGCGCAGTACCGGACAGGACCAGACAAGGGCCGGACGCGCCAGAGAGTACAGAACAGTACGAGAGAGTACGCAAACAGCGAGAAAAGTACCGACATGTATGAGACAGCACAGACAGTAGCACAGAGTACAAAGAAGTACAAACAAGATGCATCATGCGGCGACCAGCAACAAGGTCACATCAGACTCAGGTTCTCAACCAACGAGTGCAGCCAGCGCAAATAAGAGAGACCGGCACCCCTCCGCGGTCTCGGGATTGCTTCATCTGGAACCTTGAAGATTTCTTCTTTCCTGTCGCTACTGGACGTGGATCTGCATTCTTCGTCACTCGCTCCCTTTGGCCACCTCACCTGTGACCCGATACCGTCACCGATACCCGACATCCGGCCACGAAGTCCATCCGATCTGCGCAATTTTGCCTCAGCCAACCAATTCTTGCACGACCTGGTTATCGTCCGATTTAATCTACGCATCAGCAGGGACGGAAGCAGAGGCAGAGCAGGCCTTGTTGAGACGGAAAGCCGTGAGGGTGTCCGGCAATTGCAATTTGCGAGACATTTGCAGATATAGCGGCAGCGGCTACTGTACAGTCTACGTCCACTGCAGTTCAGTCGTCGTTAGTGGTCTTCAGTGGCTTCTAGTGGCTATTCCAGTGGTCGGTTCGAGGAATTACCGGTCACTTATTGGCGGTTGTTCGTGGAGTTAGTGCTTCTCCCCTGAACGAACCCTTTCGCCGGGACCGTCACGGTCCGTCAGTGCTTCGCGCCAACGAGACGCCAAGAAAGACGCCAGCGAAACGCCCACAAGACGAGCCAACGGTTATCCGTCCAGAACAGTTATCCGTTACGAGCGACTCCCGAGGTCCCGACCCCTTGTGTTTGTTCAATTCAATCGCAACGTTCATCTCAACTTCAACTTCTCCTCCCACGAACCTCCGACCCCCGATCCCGACCAAAATGTTCACGCAACCGGTCTCGTCGCCTCCTCCCGGCCCGCCGACGGCCAACACAGTGTCGCCTTCCCGACACAGCAGACTGCGCGGCTTAAGCTACTTGCGAAACTACACGCACAGTCACCTCCTGTCGCGGGATTCAAGCCATTCATCCAGCAACACCACAAACAACACGCTCTCTCCCCGCGGTGCTGCCACCCAATCCGGCAATCTGACTCGGTCCATGAGCTACACGCCCTCGTCGAGTCTCTCCGCCGCCTCGCAGAATCCCAACCGCCTCACCCTCGTCAGCTCCTCGCCCTCGCGCAACGCCGACGCTCCCTCGAGAGACGCTGCCTCGACGACGCCTCCGCCCACCATCTCCGAAGTACCCTCCTCTTCCTTGACCCAATCCGCCACTCTCCATGCGTTGCCGGTGGCCTCATCAAGCGCCCTGGACTCATCCGACATGATGGCCACCCGCCCTCGCGCCGTCAGCAGTGGCAATACCCCAAACAACACCGCCGCCTTGTCCGCCGGCAACACCGCTGATGCCGTCGCCTCGATACGCTTCTCCGCCTACTACGACCCCCGATCCACCAGGCCATCGCTCTCCTTTCCTCCCATGACGAGAACACTGCTGAACGGGACCGAGGTGATTCGCGTGGGACGTTACTCCGAACGAGATGGCCAGACCGCCACCCAGAACAGTAATGCCCCCACTGCGGCTCCGGTCGGCTTCAAGAGCAAAGTCGTCAGCCGTCGACACTGCGAGTTTTGGTGCGAGGATGGCAAGTGGTTCATCAAGGACGTCAAGAGTTCGTCTGGGACGTTTTTGAATCATATCCGGCTTAGTCCGCCTTCGCAGGAGAGTAAGGCGTATCCGGTGAATGATGGGGATATCATCCAGTTGGGTATTGATTTCAAGGGTGGAGAGGAGATGATATTTCGGTGTGTCAAGATGAGGTTGGAGTTGAATCGGGGGTGGCAGAACAAGTTGAATTCTTTCAAGTATGTCTTCCAATCCTCGGTCCTTTGGTGTGAATATCGGTCAATCGAGGTAATGGTGATGGAGGAGGCTGACTTTTGACTTTTTAGTGTGGCTGCGCACAAGAGATTGCGGACTATGGCGACGAGCAATAACGTCGCTTCTGGGGCGGCTAGTTCAAGCTCTCAGGATTGCTCTATCTGTCTCAACTCGATAGCTGTAGGTTTCCCTTCTCTCCCCCTTCCTCTCCAATGTCATCCTTTGAGAAGTTCTTTTTTTCACTCCCCTTTCCTTTCCCCTCGGATCTACTCATGGCCTCCATATCGCGTCACTTGCACCCCGGAAATATTCCGCTAACATCACCTATAGCCATGCCAATCCCTCTTCGTCGCCCCCTGCTCCCACACTTGGCACTACAAATGCGTCCGCTCACTCCTCACATCCCCCCAATACCCCATCTTCGTCTGCCCCAACTGTCGCGCCGGCGCAGACCTAGAAGCCGACGTCGACGAACCAACCGAGGACTGGGAAAACATGGACGATGACGGAAAGGATCCCGAGGAGACGTCTTCGCATGACGAGCCCTCACCCGCTCCGGAGACCACAGATGCTGCACCGAGTACGCCCGACCCGGATGCCATGGACGTAACAGTCAGTTTCGATACCTCTGATCCATCGAGCGCACTCCCGCACGCGCATGGCACATCTGAGCCCCTCCCCATTACGAACCGAGTAGGCCATTTACAGCGGGAGAATCGGTCGCCGTCTCCGTCGTCTAGCGGGGCCGAGGGGCCGATTACGCCTCGCAATAATGCGGGACCGTGGGTGTTTGATGGGAGTGCGGGACGCCGCGTCGTAGATGGGACTGAGAGGGCGGAGATGAGGAGTTTAGATGCTGCTGCTGATGGCGGCGGCTCTACCTAGCTAAGGGACTTGCTGAAGCTGCCTAATTTCAGGGGCGGTGGAGGTGGCATCCAGGATCGAGGCCACGGCATCATGCATTGAGCAGTCAGGATAATGAAGGAGTGGAGGGATACGAGAGTTATGGTCCTGAAGTACTCCATTCGCTTTTCACGCATGGCGTGGCGCTGCCGGACAATTTTGACCTGCATGGAAGATTCGGAACGAGAGGCAGGATGGGGAGACCTGGGGACATGATCATCGTACTGCGCGTACACGCAAGAAAGCATAGCAAGCGAGCATGCTGGGCCCTTTTTTCTTTCTTTTTTCCACCTTTTTTCGGTGTTCTTTTGGGGCTTGGGGTTTGTGTTCTTGTTTGAAGTGGGCTCATGGACCGGCGTTCTTGCTTTACTTTGACTCATCTGACTTTACTTTTGAGGTGTCCTTTACTCTGTGTGTTCTTGGGAGTCTGGCCCTTCTCTCTAGGGTTTTATTTTTATCATGTCCGTGGCATCATTTGTGCGAGTGGTTTCCTTTTTTGCAAGACAAGTACCCTTAATGACATGCATTTCTTAGTTGTTTTCGTTTCATGGGTCGTATGTGTGGGAGAGGGGGTGGTCTTGGGTAGTTGTTGTTGCTTTGGAGCATACACACACGCGCGCACACACATCTATTTGTTTTGCATGGGTGGCTTGTGGTGAAATACCATCGTGGCTGTTGTTGTTTTATTCATGTTGTTCATGTGGTCGGAGTACATACTGAGTGCGAATGCGACTTCGACTTGAGAGCTGTGTTGAAATACTTTCATCCTATAATGGTTATTCTACTAAATTCATGCTTACGAGCTCTTTATCCATGCATCATCTATCTGGTCCATTTGGTAACGCATCCAAGGTCGTAGGAAGGCAGCGCGTGAACGATTCAGCGTGAAGAGTAAGTACAAGTTACAACACGGCCATAGTTTCTGTTTAGTAGATGAGTCACAGGCTACAGTAGCATAGGGTTTCCTCGCTGCGCTATGGTTTTCCTCTAACTGGAGGATATATGGAATAGGAATACATACCTCATGTATTTGTATCAGACTGGGAACACAGTATAGTTTTTGTGTGTCCTTGTTGAAATGCTCCATTCCCAGGACTCCAGGTACGCCGTTCCGGTGACACACCAAAGGGATCCACCCACATCTGTAACACGCCTATCACGGCCCAGGCCGGGCCAACACTAGGATCCAAAAATTTATCGGCCCGGACGGAACTTTACCCATCCACCGAGGGAGACCGTCATCCGGATCCTGCATCACAAAATCCCATCTCAGCCATTGCTGTCGCCAGATCTTCTCGAACTGATCGCGTCTTCCTCCTCTATCTTTTGTTCATGCCAGCTTCGTGAATAGTCCTTATCCGAAGAGCAAATCAATTCATCGCAGTCTCACATCGTTGTCTGCTGTGCCGTCGCCGCACCGAGAGAATATACCAGTGGCACACCACGACGTCCAAGATGCTGCGACAGCTTTCGGCGCGGTTGGGACAGCGCGCCCGCGGGCCCGGGAGGTTGGCATCGTGCTTGCCGAGGGGTTCTTTTCTGCAGAAGAGAGGGATGGCTAGTGTGAAGGTGGAGGGAGTCCAAAAGGTATGTGCTTATGCCTCGTGGCTGTGAGCAAACCTGGCCTCGGATTTGGGGTGAATGCCTGATCTTGAGCTCGGGTGGAAACATAGCCTTGAGCTTTCGAAGAAAATCAAAAAAAATCAAAAAAAATCAAAAAAAATTAAAAAAAATTCCAATAGCCTCTTCAATAGAACCCGGAGAAGAAGCCCCTCACCATAGTATCTTGCTAATTTCGGCGCAGGAACCCACTGATCTCGACTACATCACCACCCTACCCAACGGTCTGCGCGTCGCTTCCGAGGCCCTCCCTGGGTCCTTTGCCGGCGTCGGCATCTACATTGAAGCCGGCTCGCGCTTCGAAACACCTTCCCTCAGCGGCGTCTCCCACATCATGGATCGCTTAGCCTTCAAATCTACCTCCAAGCACACCGCCGACGCCATGCTCGAACGTGTCGAGCACCTCGGCGGCAATATCCAGTGCGCCTCCTCCCGAGAATCCATGATGTACCAGGCCGCGACCTTCAACAATGCCGTACCGGAAACGGTAGCGCTCCTGGCAGACACGATTCGCGATCCTCTCATCACAGAGGAGGAAGTTGCCGCGCAGATCGAGACGGCGCGGTACGAAATCGCAGAAATCTGGGGCAAGCCGGAGCTAATTCTGCCGGAACTTGTCCATTTGGCGGCCTACAAGGATAATTCCCTGGGAAACCCGCTGCTGTGCCCGGAAGAGAGGCTGGCGGAAATAGTACGCAGCACGGCCGTACAGTACAGGGAGAAGTTTTACGCTCCTGACCGGATGGTGCTGGCGTTTGCGGGCGTGAATCACAACGAGGCGGTGGGCTTGGCGGAGCAATTCTTCGGAGACATGAAGGATGGATCGTTGCCAACTTCGTCAGCTTCCTCAGCGTCGTCGACAGCAGGCTCAGACACAAGTGATGCCGAGAGCGTGCTCTCCGACGCCTCATCCGCTCCTTCAACCTCCTCCTCATCCTCTACTTCAACTACCTCAACATATTACTCTCCTACACCCTCCTCCGCCGCCTCATCCTCCTCCTCCTCCTCCTCCTTCTCCCTAGCTTCCCTCTTCAAGTCTGCCGACCACACTACCTCCGGCCTAACGACCTCGCCTCACTCCCACTATACAGGCGGCTTCCTCTCCCTCCCCGCGCAACCCGCCTCCCTCAACGACAAAAAATTCACCCACATGCACCTCGCTTTCGAGGGCCTTCCCGTCGGCTCCGATGACATCTACGCCCTCGCCACCCTCCAGACTCTCCTCGGCGGCGGTGGCTCCTTCTCCGCCGGCGGCCCCGGCAAGGGCATGTACTCCCGTCTATACACCAACGTCCTCAACCAACACGGCTGGATCGAATCCTGCCTCTCCTTCAACCACTGCTACACCGACTCCGGCCTCTTTGGCATCTCCGCCTCGTGTCTCCCAGGACATACCTCCTCGATGCTGGACGTCATCTGCCAGGAACTACGGGCCCTGACTCTAGATAACGGGGTTGCGCGGCTGCGAGACGGAGAGGTCACGCGGGCGAAGAACCAGCTGCGGTCGAGTCTGCTTATGAATCTGGAGTCGCGGATGATTCAGCTGGAGGATCTAGGGAGGTCGGTGCAGATTCATGGGCGGAAGGTGCCGGTGAGGGATATGTGTGCCAAGATTGAGGCGTTGACGGTGCAGGATTTGCGGAGGGTGGCTTCGATGGTGGTGGGGGGGTTGGTGGAGAATCCGGGGAGGGGGTCTGGGGCACCGACGGTGGTGGTGCAGGAGGCGCAGGCGTATGGGTTGACGAGTCATAGTATGACGTGGGATCAGATTCAGGATCGTATTGATGCGTGGAGGTTGGGGAGGAGGGCGTGAGGTGGATGTGGTGGGCGTGGATGGGCGGATGTAGATGTGATGTGGATGTGGATGTGGATATGGATGTGGACGTGAGCATGAGGACTCTGCGATCTGATCTAAGCAGGATGTATAGATCTGTGTGTACGATGTATTGGCTAAAGGGTTTCAAGGATCTGGAGTCGTTAATTGAAAAGCAACTTAGATGTAGTACCTAGTAGTGGATAGGGCGGGCGGGCGGACGGACGGGACGGGGCGGGACGGTGTATACCCATGTATCATATATATGACCATGATATCATGATAATCGAAAAGGGTCATAATTGCGCTGATGAAACGCTGGTTGTTGAGTCCACAATGTCCACTGACTCCAAAGCATTGACCTCGAGCAACTCAAATTTATCTTCAGACTCGTCCATGTCGTCACGTACGTTGTACATACCCGATTAAATGTAAAACTATAAAGACCTGTTTCACCTACCCAAAACGCTGCTCCGTGTATCAATGCACCCACAAAATGACTGTCCATGACCATCAAGCTATCGCACGCTGTCCATTATAACGCCTTTGCTCCTCAGAAAGTCCCTTGGCTCGATGTATACTCGAACAAAAAAAGAATGCAAAAGACGCAAAGAACGACCGCAACTATAATAGGTAGATGCCTACAATTTTGACCGCACAGCTTCCAGGCGATACTTGACATCCTTCAACGCCTTACTCGACGGCTTCCACGCATCAAACTGCCGAAGTAGCTCGTCCGTCTCACTGCTCAGTTCCGTCTTCACAAAATCCTCTTCCAACATCCCGCGCATGATCCACGGCAGCACGTACGGATTTGTGGGCGAAAGGCCCTCTCGTCTCGCCACCTCACAGCTCACAGGGCTCGGCGTAGAGGTCGTCTCCAACGCGTGGCAAATAGCTAGGTCGTACACTGCTGGATCGTAGTAGAGACGGGAGTGGCCCTCGCCAGAGTACAGTGATCCAGCCAACGCCACGGAAAGTTCGCGGACGAGACCGTGGTCCTTGACACCGAGGTTGCGTAGTTTGAGGGCAAAACCGACGAGGTGGGCTATGAAGTCTGGGGCGTGGATGCGGCCGTCGATAAAGACGGCGCGGTAGATGTAGGGATGGCTGGCAGGGGAATAAACGGCGGACTAGATTATGCGTTAGCTTTGACTTGCCCCTCGTTTTCTTATCTTTCAATTTCTCCTTTTCATTGTCTCTGTCACTCTTCCTTTGGTCTCTTTCATATACTGTGAAATGTCGGACTCACCTCCATGGGCACCACTTGATCGTCGATGCTGCCAATGAACGTCACCCTCGCGCCGTAATCTAGCACACGCTTGAGCGATGTCTCAAACCGCTGCGAGTTAGCACTTTGAGGATTTCCAAACTCCCACAGCTCGGCCGCTGAGCCCATGAACAAGCTCGACTTGTAGTCTGGAAAAGGCCCCATGGAAACGCCTGCCATAGCGCAAACACCGATCTTAGCGTCCGTAATGATGCCCAAGTCGATGAGCTTCTCCAAGAGCATGATGCTCACAGGTACACCCTGGGAATGACATGCCATGATGATCAAATCAGCATTGCGGATGTGATCGATCCAATTGAGCATCAGCTTCCACAAGTTGTCGACGCGGTCGCTGATTCTTCCTTCGCCCTCCAGGGCCACCTTCTCGATTTCACAGTCCGGAGAGCCATGTGCATCCGTCCATCGGCGGATGGCCTCTGCGCAAAGATTGGCGAATCGCAATGATGTTCCCGTCGGCTGGCCGATCATTGGTCGGAGGTAGGTCGCGGGAAATAGACCATGCACGCCGATAGCGATGGCCTTTCGAACCTGGGGCGGACGGCTGGCCCGGAATACGTGGTTTGCTGGTGGCTGCGAAGTACGCAGCAGCAGTTGCGTAATTTGCTGCAGAATAGATGGGTTCTCCTTCATCTGGTACGTACTCGAAAATGAAGGCAGTAGCAGATTGGGCGGATGCTTCGCCATCTCCAACTCCGCTGTCGAACTGTTCCATGATTCGGCCTTTGCTGGCGGCGTGTCTAGCTTTCGTACCCTGGTGGGCGGAGGAGGAAGACCTTGTGGCTCATGGATAGTCGTGCTGGAGGCAGCGTTCGTCGATACGTCCGAGTCTCCGATTGCATCCAGCGACGGAGGCCGTGCTCGCTTCTTTTTCCGCCACGATGATTTCGTCTCTGGCTGAATATCTTGTAGCTGTGCGCGATGTAGCTGAGTACCTTTTTTTGAAGAAGATTGGTCTGGCTTCAGGTCCTTAGTCTGAGGTCCAGAAACGTCGCCTTCTCTCATCCTAGTTGGTTGTGCTTCGGATCCTTCCCCCATGACGGCCATCTCGCCTGAATCGCGACTTGAGTCCTTGGTGCTGGCACTGCTAGGTGCTGCCCTGGCCCAGAACACCCACGTTGAACCAGCTTTAGGAGTGGTCGCTTGCTCCGATGCTTTTGAAGTAGAAATGGCCTCTTCCGGAACATCTTGCAGCGCAGCATGCTCGCTCTGCTTGTGCTTGTCAGTCTCCGGCTTGTCCTGCTTCTCAACATCGGCCTCTTTCGTGTTGACGTTCGCACCATCAGTCTCGTCCATATTGGCGTCCGTAGAGGACCACCATCCGAACCATGTCGAGGATGCTGGTCGAGCGCTTGGAGATTCTCGAGGCACCGCGTCGGGGGCTACCTCAGCCGGGGGTGTGACAGGCCGATCGTCGACTGTCTGCTCGGCAGCATCTTCAGGCTCAACAACTGTCGTCTCCTTCTGTTGACCCGTAGGTGGGGGTGCTTTGGACCACCAGCCGAGCCAACTGCCTGAAGAGGCAGGGCGTTGTTGGAGTGGCAGTGTAGAGTTGGACTCGGTGGTTGGGTCCTGAGGAGTACTCTCCGCAGTGGCTTTATCTGTGTCCTGCAATTCTTCTGCAGGTTCCTTTGAATTCGTGGTACGTTTTTGTTTGCCTCTCTTGCCATATGGAACATCATCAACCACACCATCGGGCGTCGCCACTCCGCGCCGCACGCTGCCATCCTGGGAATCCTCTGCCAGGGAGATAGACCGCGAACTGCTACGAAGACTCGCGGCCTCTGCAGACTTTAGTTTGAGTGAGTCGTATCGGCCCAGATCGGGAGCTGCGGAGGACCGGACAGTGCCACCTAGAATGTTTTCACGTGCAACCGAAGTCGAGGCCGAGGCCTTCCTTGGCGTGTTCGGCCACTGGCCATACCAGCTCTTGGTCCTACGGACCTACGAGATGTCAGCATGAGAATCAGCGAACAGAACCAGTTCAGCCTCTTGTCCAGTGCACATCTCGCGTGCCGAGCAAGAATCACACAACCAATAGGTGACATGCGCGTACGTACCTGTTTCTGGGCTGTGGAGTCAGGAATAGCCGTGGCGGAAGGGTTCCCGGGGGCAGTCGATGGCATTGACGGGATCAAAAATTGAAATAATTGACGACGAAGCTGGAAACGGACTGAAGCGGCATCCGCGGAGCCTGTCGATGAGATAACAAGGGAAAATTGGCGGTGCTAAATATCGAGCGCAGATGTTATTACATAGTGATGGTCAACCGGTCACCGCCGCTTTGGAGCGGGCACAATAAGGTCAGCGCGGGGCGTTGCTGCAGCGCCTGTGACATCTGTAGACTGTGACGTCTGCGAGTGGCGACGCCTGCTGCGCCACAGGTCTCCAGATCATACGCCACAGCCAAGTTGTTCTTGAGTTTTAGAACTCTCAGGTACATGTGCATGTACCTGCCTGCGTTCGTTATCTTATCGGCGTCCCGCGCAAGAAAAAAAAACCATCGGGTCCGTTTGAGCGCAGGAGAAAAAGATGTTGGAGACACGGTAGGCGAGCATCACAATTCTTGCTGCCAATCCTGATCATGAGTAATCTCAAGCGCAAGGGTGCGCCCGGCGATCAGCCTCCTCCCAAATCCGCCAGGAATTCCAAAGAAAGTCGACCTTCGAAATCCGACAGTTCTGCCGCTCACAAACCCGCCAAGACGGGCAAGCAGTCCGGCAAGACTGCGGAATCCAGCAATACGCGCCCCCAAGCTCCTGTCGTTTCCTTGTTGAAAGATGAGCAGCCGATATTCCCTCGAGGCGGTGGAAGTGTCCTGACGCCACTGGAACAAAGACAAATTCAGTTGGAAGCCAAGGCCGACGCACGTCGCGAAGATGAGTTCGAGACTGCTGGCAGTAAGACGCAGAAGAAGGTGCCACAACAAAAGAAGAAGAAGACCACATCCTCAAAGGGAGACAAGAAGGGCAACGCAAAGAAGGATACTGAGGACACCGTCAAAGTCGACAGTTTAAGCTTCAAGGTATAAACAAGATTCAACAAAAGCACACACAGGTGCCGGAGACGTCCTGTTTAATCTCATGCTAACGTGAGCCGCATAGAAACTTGTCAAAGGCTCTCTCGTCCTTGGTCAAGTCACCAGAATCAATGCGCTGGATCTTGAAGTTGCGCTTCCCAACAATCTGACTGGCCATGTGTCCATAGTCGCCGTCTCCGAGCAATTGACTAATCGGCTGCAAGACGACGCTGACCAGCAAGACGGCAACGACGACGACGACGAAAACGACGATAATGACGAAACTGAAATTGATCTCAAGACCATCTTTTCAGTCGGCCAATATCTGCGAGCATACGTCGTTTCGACCATGGACGAGTCAGTCGTAGGCAGACACAGACGAAAGATTGAGCTATCTCTCAGGCCATCTGAGACCAACTCAGGATTAAGCAAGGATGAGGTGGTTGCAAACAGTACCATCATGGCATCTGTCGTCAGTGTCGAAGATCGTGGCTGTATCATGGACGTTGGAATTCCTGACCTTCGAGCATTCTTGCCTAACGCTGAAATCGATGCCGCGATCGATCAAGCAAGGCTTCAAGAAGGTGCCGTATTTCTCTGTCACGTGACTGGCAAAGGGTCTACTGGCAATGTCGCGCAACTCTCCCTGCTGCAAAAGAAACTCGGCAATGCTCATAGTATACCCTCGGACGCTACCACCATCAACTCCTTCTTGCCTGGCACCAATGTGAGCGTGATCGTTACCCACACGGACAGGCGTGGCCTGGCAGGCAAGGTCCTCGGCCACCTCGATGTCACCGCCGACTTGGTTCACTCAGGAGTAGGACCCGACAACACTGACCTTGAGAGTGCTTACAAAGTGGGCTCCAGAATAAAAGCTAGGGTCATTTGCAATTTCCCGGCCGCAAGGGAGCCCAAGCTGGGCATCTCCTTGCTGTCACATATTACATCGCTCTCGCGGAAACACCCTGCCAAGGAGAGCAAGAAACTTCCAACTGAAGTGCTGCCTATTTCATCCTTGGTCGAAAAGTGTACGGTCAGGCATGTGGAGGCCGAGATTGGTCTTTTTGTTGATATCGGCATAGCAGGACTTTCTGGGTTCGTTCACATTTCACGAGTCAAGGACGGCAAAGTCGACGCCCTGTACGATGCCAGCGGACCTTTTCAGATTGATTCGGTCCACAAGGGCCGCGTGATTGGATACAGTGAGGTGGACGGTGTCTTCCATCTGTCGTTTGAAAAGAGCATCCTCGAACAGCAGTACATCCGCCTTGAAGACGTGCCTATTGGCGCAGTCGTCACTTGCGAAATTGAGAAGCTGGTCATCAAAGAGGATGGTGTCAGTGGTCTGATCTTGAAGATTGCCGAAGGAATCACCGGCTTCGTTGCCGAGCGTCACCTGTCCGACATCAAGTTGCAACATCCCGAGAAGAAGTTCCGAGAGGGTATGAAGGTCAAAGCACGAGTCCTGTCCAGCAACCCATCCAAGAAGCAGATTCGCCTCACGCTCAAAAAGACACTTGTGAATTCGGATGCACCAGTCATCAAGGCGTACGAAGATGCTGTTGTTGGCACGCAAGCACCCGCAACAATCATCAAACTTCAGCCAAACGGTGCCCACGTGCAATTTTATGGCTCTCTTAAGGGTTTCCTGCCCATCTCGGAGATGAGCGAGGCATACATTCGTGACCCTGCTGAGCATTTCCGCCTCGGTCAGGTCGTGAGTCTGCACGTACTGGTCGTCGATCCTGAACAGCGCCGGCTCATCGTTTCCTGCAAAGACCCCGAAGCATTTGGCTTGGACAAGCAGACTGCACTGCGAAACCTCAAGCTGGGCGATCTCGTCACCGCCAAGGTCACTCAGAAGACCGAGGATCAAGTCTTTGTCGAACTTGCGGACAGCCAGCTGAAGGCCATCTTGCCTACGGGACACCTCACCGATCAGTCCGTGTCAAAGAATCAATACGCCTGGAAGCGCATCAACGCAGGCCAGACTCTGACCGATCTCGTCGTTCTGGACAAAAATGAGCAGCGAAGAGCCATTATATTGACCCAGAAGCCGAGTCTTGTTACCGCCGCAAAGGAAGGGAAACTGCTTAGTGTCTTTGAGGACGTCAAGGAAGGCGCCGTGGTACCTGGGTTCGTGCGAAACGTCACCCAAACCGCTGTTTTTGTTGAGTTTGCCGGTCGTCTCAACGCTCTTTTGCCCAAGTACCGCCTCCCTGTAGAGTCACAGTCCGAGCCCGACTTTGGTTTGTACAAGTACAAGTCCATTGAGGTCAAGGTTGTCTCGTTGATGAACGACCTGCGTCGAATTATGGTGGCCCCCGCCGCCGCTGGAGCCTCTGACGGCGGCGCGCCCGCCCAACAGTCGAAAGAAAAGTCGGCCGCCCCTGCAGATGGTCTTGGCCTAGGTACAGTCACCTTGGCAAAGATTACATCCATCAAGGACACCCAGCTGAACGTCCAGCTCGTGGATAGCCAGGTCCAGGGACGAGTGGATGTATCCCAAATCTTTGACAAGTGGGAGGACATTACCAATCCCAAGGAGCCTCTCGAGAAATTCCGAAAGAAGCAGGAGATCAAAGTTAAGGTCATTGGTGTGCACAATGCCAAGGACCACAAATATCTGCCATTTTCGCACAGATCAGCCCATTCTGTCCTGGAATTGACAGCAAAGCGAAGCGAAGTGGAGGCGCAAGACGACTCTACGTCGCTGCTCTCTATCGAATCTCTCAAGGTCGGTGACACGCACATTGCCTATGTCAACAATGTTACGTCGCAGTATCTCTGGGTCAACCTGTCACCGAAAGTTCGAGGTCGCGTGTCTCTGATGGACGCGTCGGACGATCTGTCACTTCTTAATGATCTCGAGGCAAACTTTCCTATTGGATCGGCGCTCAAGACCAGGGTCATATCCGTCGACGCTCAAAACAACCACCTCGACTTGTCGGCGCGCTCGTCCGCTGAGTCCGTGGGCATTGATTGGACTTCGCTGAAACAAAACATGGTTCTGCCCGGTAAGGTCACCAAGGTCAACGAGAGGCAGATCATGGTCAAGCTAAGTGATATTGTGTCCGGCCCTGTGCACCTGCCTGACATGGCCGATAACTACGACGATATCAACACGATGAGCTACAAGAAGAACCAGATCGTACGAGTTGCCATTGTGGAATTGGACGTCAGCAACAAGAGGCTAAGACTGTCCATGCGCCCATCCCGTATTTTGAGTTCCACGCTCCCGGTCGCAGATAAGGAGATTTCGAGCTTCTCACAAATTACCGGCGGTGACGTTGTTCGTGGCTTTGTCAAGAACGTATCAGACAAAGGCCTCTTTGTTCTTCTCGGAGGGCATATTACTGGCATGGTCAAGATCTCCAACCTATCTGACAGGTTCTTGAAGGACTGGAAAGACCAATTCCAAGTTGACCAGCTTGTCAAGGGCCGCGTCCTGTCTGTTGATTCTGCGGTGAAGCAGTTGGAACTCAGCTTGAAGTCGTCTGCGGTGGACGAAAACTTTGTTGCACCCCTTACGTATAGCGACCTGAAGCAGGGTCAAATCGTCACAGGCAAAGTACGAAAAGTGGAGGAGTTTGGCGCCTTCATCGTCGTAGACAAGTCTGCCAATGTCAGCGGTCTTTGCCACCGCAGCCAAATGGCAGACCAAGCTGTCAAGGATGCAACTAAGCTCTACAAGGAGGGCGACGCTGTCAAGGCTTTCGTTCTCGAGGTGAAGGCAGCAGAGCGCAAAGTCAGCTTCGGTCTTAAGCCTTCTCTATTTGAGGAAGACACAGCCATGGATTCGGACGACTCTGATGATGCTGGTGCACCTCTCAAGAGTGATAGCGATGAGGAGGAAGAAGAGGAAGAGGAAGAGGATGATGACAATATTGGTCCCGAGGATCTGGACGACGAGCAAAGAGCTCTGCTTAAGAGGCTACTGGCCAATGGCAGCGGCGACGATTCAGATGACGACGACGACGACGGCGATGATGATGACGAAGATTCAGATGAGGAAATGGAAGACGCCCCACCGACCAAGTCAACTGGATTAAGTCTCGGCAAAAAGAGTGCATGGTCCGCCGACCCATTCGACGAGGCAGGCCCCGGCTCAGACGACGAGGAAGCATCCGAGAATGAAGGTGACAAGAAAAAGGACGACAAAACGAAGAAGAAGAAGAAGGCCAGAAAGGCTGAAATCGAGGTGGACCGCACAGCCGATCTAGACGCCCACGGCCCTCAAACGTCGAGCGACTACGAGCGACTCTTGCTGGGCCAGCCTGACTCGTCAGAGCTCTGGATTGCCTACATGGCGTTTCAGATGCAGGTGAGCGAGCTGTCCAAGGCGAGAGAAGTTGCCGAGCGGGCCATCAAGAGCATCAATATCCGGGAGGAGACGGAGAAGCTCAACGTGTGGGTAGCGTACCTCAATCTGGAGGTTGCGTATGGAACGAAGCAGACCGTCGAGGAGGTGTTCAAGCGGGCTTGTCAGTATAATGATGAGCAGGAGGTGCATGAGCGGTTGGCGAGTATCTATATTCAATCGGAGAAGCTAAGGGTATGTCACTGCAAAATAATTCCCCAACCACACATACACACACACACATACACGCACACAAAACTGTTATATATATTCTCTTCTTATTTCCTTCTTTTCTGGAACAATTCGCTAACTTGACTAGGTCGCCGACGAATTATTCGAAACCATGCTCAAAAAATTTGGTGCCAAGGTCCCCACCGTATGGACAAACTACGCCCATTTCCTCCTTGTCACCAAAGCCCAGCCCGCGCGCGCGAGAGCTCTCCTCCCACGCGCCATGCAACAGCTCGACAAACGCCACCACCAAACCATCGTCAGCCGGTTTGCCGCTCTCGAATTCCGTTCCTCCAACGGTGAACCAGAACGCGGGCGAACCATGTTTGAGGGCTTGCTGGCCGCATACCCCAAGAAGGGTGATCTCTGGAACCAGCTGCTCGATTTGGAGATGGGCGTTGCGGGCACTTCGGATGCAGATGTGACGGCTGTGCGAGACGTGTTTGAGCGTCGCACCCGCGTCAAGGGCCTGAAGCCGCAGCAGGCTGAGAAGTGGTTCCGTCGGTGGACGGCGTGGGAGGAGAAGCTGGATCCTAAGAAGGGTAAGGAGAGGGTCATGGCTAGGGCGCAGGATTGGGCGGCGATGTTTAAGGCGAGGAAGCAGGCTCAGGCGGAGGCTGAAGCGGATGAAGATGTTGAGATGGAGTAGGGGGGGTTGATTGCTTGTGGTGTTTAGTTTTTGCTTGAGAGTTTGTTTGCATGCCTTCTTGGCTATATGCTGTATTTCATGGCGGTGCTGTTGATATAATATGGGTGTATTCACATGGCTATTCGTTCGCTCCTCCAAAAAAAAGGACACCGATTTACAAGTTTGAAATGCTACTGACTAAGCTATCTACCTGTTTTACCGTCTTACTCGATTCCTACTCCATTTCTTCCTGCAAGTTTACGGGCTCTTGTAAGTTGTGGCTCTCTTCTGGCTCCTACGAGCGCCCCAATACACACTTGAAGCAAAGAATATAGATGGGAAGAAAGAGAAGGAAAAAAAGGTCATTCCCACGCCCTCCCAAAAAGAATGGCCATGTTATACTCAGGTTCCAGAGGGAGTCGAACCCTCGCTGGCGGAATCAGAATCCGCAGTCATGACCGTTAGACCATGGAACCGGATTGTGGGATACAGGGCCAACATCCGCCTCAATGGGCTTATAATTTGTCTTAGCAGGGGTATATTACCCGGCCCTGGAAAATGTACTGCGTAAAAGCATCAGATCTGCCGCGATCACGCACGAGAAACATAGGTAGGTAGACGATCGGTTCACAAATTAGTCACTCCGTGTCTCGAGATGTCCAGAAATTTCACTCTCAGAGGTCTTTGATCAAGCTGCTGCTGCTCCATCTGGAAGAGGCTTATTCATGGTGCTGGCAGCTGCGGTAAGGGCCCTTTGGGAGATACCCTCACACTGTCACCTGACGGCGACCATTTACAACTGTTCCTACCGTGGGGCTAGGCCGACACAACAATCAGCGGCTTGATCATCGTCATGGCCACCATCAATTAGCTTGGTGTGCACGAAGTCGTAGCAGTCCTCTTCCGTGGCGTCAAAATTTACTCTATCTTCAGGGAGTATGTTGGCGGTTGTTTATGTAAGCAGAGTATAGACGCAGCGTTGCTGGGTACCTAGTAAAGTCGCACGTGATCTCAACGCAGCGAGTTTTGAATTGCAGGCACGTGGAGCTAGCTCTTATCGATAGTGATCACCGCTATCGAAACAGTTGAACCAAAGCAACCTCGAGCACGCACACTCTCGAGTCTCCATCACAGCTCTGAGCTCGGATAAACAAAAGGAATACAAGAAAAAATTTTAAAGGGCGAAGACCGACATAAGGGAAAAATAACAACAGCTCACGCTGCTACGAGGAATACCCCTCTGTCTGCAAGATGGAGAAGGGTCTCCATGTCTGGGGTAAGGAATCCAAAGCAAAACAGTCCGATCTTCCCATCACATCTAACAAAGTGCCATTGCAGAGCTCGAGAACGGAGTCAAGCTTGTAGACCCCAAGCGCGACGCCCTCTACAACTACGACGATGCAGCACAAAAGGCCGCCGCGCAAGCCAAGCCATGGGCCAAAGACCGAAATTACTTCAAACATGTGCGCATCAGCGCCGTGGCACTCATCAAAATGATGCTGCACGCCCGATCAGGAGGCCGTCTAGAAATCATGGGCCTGATGCAAGGCTACGTGGATGGCGACACTTTTATCGTGACGGATGCTTTTAGGCTACCAGTCGAAGGCACGGAGACGCGTGTCAACGTTCAGGACGAAGCCAACGAGTACATCATCGAGTATCTCGATCTGTGCCGCGCGCAGGGCAAGCAGGAAAATGTGGTGGGATGGTATCATAGCCATCCCGGGTACGGATGCTGGCTGAGCGGCATCGACGTCGACACCCAATCCATGCAGCAGCAGTTCCAGGATCCCTTCCTGGCTGTGGTGATTGACCCGGACCGCACCGTCAGTGCCGGCAAAGTCGAGATTGGTGCCTTCCGTACGTTTCCACCGGGTACCAACGGAAACGGCAACCCGGCCGGGG
Source organism: Claviceps sp. LM454 group G7 (assembly GCA_018360575.1). NCBI lineage: Eukaryota > Fungi > Ascomycota > Sordariomycetes > Hypocreales > Clavicipitaceae > Claviceps > Claviceps sp. LM454 group G7. The sequence continues at coordinate 38,971 of SRQL01000185.1, forward strand.
CCGGGACTGAGCACGAGTCCTCAAACGCGGAAAGGTTCCAGACGGTTCCCCTGGAAAAGGCTGAACAGTTTGGAGCCCACGCAAATCGCTACTATAGCCTAGAAGTGTCCCATTTCAAGAGCTCGCTGGACGCGCAACTGCTGGAGTCATTGTGGCACAAGTATTGGGTGCAGACGCTGAGCCAGAACCCGCTTCTGACGAACCGTGACTACGGGACGAAGCAGATGCTCGATATGAGCAGCAAGATGGGCATCGTGGCATCGAATCTGACGAAGAGCAGGGGCCAGCAGAGCTTTGGATCTGACCGTTCCACGGGGGCAGCGTTGGATACTGCCATGGATCAGTCGACGAATGACGTGAAGTTGCTCGCCAGTCGAGATAGGACTGGGCTCTTGGCGAGCGAGGTTAAAGCCAAGATTTTCAATGGGCTGGGGACAAGTAGGGACTAGAGGTGTTGAGGTGACAAGTTTGCGACAGAATCTGAGGCAAACTGACAACATCCGCGTTGTTTTCTTTTCCTTTTCTTTTCTTTTCTGCTCTTCCAGGGCAAGTCCGTTTTTACCCAAGAGAACGTATATACGGATTACAGATACAGGCACACACACACATAAGCACATACACTTAGCGGGCGTTGACCAGACAATGAATTGAACCATGACTTTCATGCACAGCACTGTAGTAGCCTACTCCGTAATCATGATGATTGGCCCGCAAATTGCACTGCGCTTCTCGTGGTGCATTGCCATGCAGAATCGACTTACACTCCTCGTAATAAGAAGTCTGTCATGGATGTGCAATTATGGGCTTGTAATAGGAAGGCTCATAAAGACCAGCATCACGCGAGAGCAAAAACGCATTCCATACCGCTTTCGGGCAGCGCGTCCCAAAAAGAAATTGAATAGTCCAAAACTGGCACTCAGGCTGTTTCACGTGAAATCACGCCGTCACAGAATATGCTAATGTAACCACCGACCAGACACTCACTCGTACACACACACCCTCTCTCCACTTTATAGGAAAAAAAATAAAGAGATTAAAATGGGCTTCTCATCGGGTGCAGAAAAAGCAGAAAGCAGGGCACGTACGGTAATTGCGCAACTCGAGAGTGATGATGACGACAGTATGACTATCTGGCCATTCCCTACCCACGGACCACACGAACGCTTGCGACGGCGTCGACGCCTTTCTAGTCGCAGCATAGGTACATACCGCCGACCGGTAGGTTTACTTCGATGGGCTTCGACTTGCCTCTGAGCCCATCACGAGACTGCGGTAGGTAGGTAGTCAACTAGACGCCCAGCTGCAAGGCAATACAAGCCTCGTTCCGTTGAGGTGCATCAGAATAAATCACCTGGACTTCCAGGTTACAAGGAGCCATCGTCCATGACGCGTTTTGGTAGTGCATGATGTGCTTTCAGACGTCAAAATACCTGGATACACTGTTGATGATGGATCGCAACTGATCGGCAGCGTATGGGCAATGGGCGGCATCGTTTATTAGCATGTTGGTGGCACCGGCATTGATTTCGCATCGGCTGCATCGTCTTGCGAAAACCATGTTTCTGCAAGCGGCTCAAGGAATTGTGTAAATAGCGGGCGCCACCAAGCCAGGCTTGGCTTGTGAAGTTGTGTTTACCAAATTGCCTGTGGCCGTGGTGCTCCTGACGTCATGGATCGAGCCGTCTCGTGAGTTGTTTCACACCGCAATGCGAATCCGCAATGGAGCAAGGCAAAGCAAGGAAGCCGACGGCGCATCCCGCTTCCAGGCTCCGGGCTTCAAGCAGCATTTAACAATCGAGGTACGATTTAAATGGTCCTCTTGTTGCTAGGCATCGCTGACTGGTATCGCTGTCCCGTTTGTCAGTGCCTCTGCACTCCGTCTGAGGAATTCAGAGAGTCGAATTTGAAGTTTTGAACGTCGTCGGTTGATGCACCGGCGAGAGCCGAAAGAGTGGAGCCAGACGGCACTAGCACCAAAGGCGGCATCTGGATTCTGGAGCTGCGGCGGCGACCGTGGCTCCAGGCTCCAGCGGGGTGGCCGCCCTGGAAACCAACTGCCACCAGCTGGCAGACTGCAGTTGACCCAGCTGCCCAAGCAAAACTACCTGCAGCAGGATCGTGCATCGCTACTAGCTTAGTCTCCTCCAACGCAATGAGCTGGCAGCTGAGAAGCTTTGGAGGCTTTGCCCCTGGCTACGGCGCAGCCACACAGATGATTGGCCGTTGTCGTGGCCATGACGTCCTCGCCAGCTGACTTCACGTCACCACGAGCTTCACTTGGTGGCACTTGCCCTGGCAGATGAAAGACGAAACGGCAGGAGCCCAGTGCGAGACATGGACCGACACTACAGACACGGCCAGACATGACCAGACAAGACAAACCTTGGCGATTTATAAGCCTCTTTCACGCCCCCGGCTTCGCCTCCTGCGAGCGCTCCCTTCCTCCTCCTTTGCACGCCCTCCTCCATGCTCGTTGCTCATCCTAGTATGCCGTGTATCTATCCCCGTTTGATTCTCAAGATTTGAACCGCTCACCTCTTTCTTCAAACCTCCAGACCACTCCTTCATCAACTCGTAATTCTGCTTCCGCGCTTTGCACAACAGTATACCCCGCCGCGACTACAATTGCCACTGCAATTGCGACCGTAACGACAGTCGAGCTCCATCCTGTGATACCCCCGAGACGAACGCGGCGTCTTGATTTGTCTGTTCTAATATACCTGTACAACAACAACAATACACTACATCAATACCAACAATAGCGGCGGCAGAAGCAGCAGCAACAGCGTATACCCAGAGCTGTAGTCTTCCCGCCAGCTTCCAATAACGATTATAATATTTCTCTTTATATTCATATTCATCAACCGAGTCTCAACTCACCTGTCTATTCTTGACAAACCATCGCTCAAGCAGACATAGTCACCAAGGTCCATCCATCATGGCACCCAACGTCAACAAGCCCACTGATGTGAAAATCAAGGAGGCCGACATTAATAGAAAACTGCAAGTTTATGGTATTTTCAGCGCCTTCAAGCAGGGCAAGGTTCCTTCGGTACGTTACACGCAAATCACCTCCAAGGGGTCAAGTATGGATCGCTGACTGTCTTTCTCAGAACGACCAAATCGATGTGGCCCTCAACAGTTTCCTCACTACCAAAGGACTGACCAACCCTCCGTCGGAGCTTTCCGCAGACGGCAAGAGGCTGGTTGCCGATACCAGAGAGGTGATTGAGCAAGCCAAGCAACTCTTGCTCTCCAAGAACGAGGGCAACCTCATTCAGGATTTCATCTGGCAAACCACGCAGTTTGATCCCAACAGCGTCCAGGGCCCTACTCCTCCCGTCAACAAGGACCAAGCCCAGCGCGATGGAGACGAGGCTTTGCAAGGCTTGAGAACCTTGGGAACACTACTGATTACCAATGGCCAGTTCCGGAAGCTTCGTATGTTTGAACTCCATTCACGCTTCTCAATGTTTACACCGTGTGTACATGTATGGCGACGATTAGAAGTTTGCGCGCTAACACAATCTAGTAAATGACTCCGTCGTCATCTTCCGTGATATGATTGGCGATGCCGCTACCAATGCTGCTGGAAAGATTCGTCCCTCTGAGGACGAGCTGTCCCAGGTGGACAGCGCGGCCGAGGATAACACTTGGCATGAGAAGCCAGACTTTTCCAAGGAGAAGCTTCAAAAGCAGGCCAAGGGTGTCTATGGCGGAGATCTCGCGAAGGACGCCAAGGATGTTGCCAACGCCACTCAGGACGCCGCTGCTCCGCACGGAAGTAATTCGGACAAGGTGGACTCTGGTGCCGCTCAGCAGACCTTGAAGTCGTCTGTCCAGCAAAAAGTGGACGACAATGTAGATCCCGAGACCAAGGAGAAGGTGAAGCAGCGCAATGAAGAATATCGCCGCAAGACCAGGGAGTACTTCAACAAGAAAATGCCTGAAGAACGCCAGGAACAGGTCATCTTCCGCCTCAAAAAGATGGTGTTGGAGTGCCAGCAGCATCCCGACTACTCCCGCGCCATCCAGACATTGCTGAACTTGGTCCAGAAGTATAGCAAGCACGGCCGAGATCTCGGAAAGGACTCTCAAGGGACTGTTCAGCAAGCGCGCAGTGGCTTTTCCGCCGCTGAGTCTGACCTGCGCACCCTGCTGGAACGATTTGCCAACGGTACGTCGACCACGAACCTTTGGCAGTCGATTGGCCAGATGTATAAGGATGCCGACAATGATCCAGAGCTCAAGAACTGGTTCAAGAAGGCCGATTCTTTCATCCGTCGCTGTCTCCTGGAACAGGGCTATATCCTGGACGATGACTCCAACAAGGAATGGGACCGCATCTACGAGACGGGCCGATATATGCTTCGAGAGAAGTACCGCGTTCACACCGACCGTGTCATTGACGAGACCAAGTTCATCGCCGAGCAGTTCGACAAGGACACCCAGAACAAGGCCTTTGGAGACGCCTGTCAGCGGCTGTTTACTCACCTCGGCAACGACTCGAACGGCAAGTCCGTCTTCAAGCCACACCTGGTCAAAGACTTGACCGAGACCATCTTACCAGCCGTCCTTGTCAACATCAACTACATTCCGATTCCTCGCATCGAGTACTCGGACCCGCAGTTTGATGCCATCATCGAAAACCTGGTCCTCGAGAGCGACAACTTTATGCCCAACGTGGCCGAAGTCGCAAGCGAGCACTACTTCCGATGGGGCCGCAAGAAGATTGCCAACAAGAACCACAACATGGTGGACGTCAAGGTTGCCGGCATTCAGATGGACCTTCGTGATGTCAGCTTCTACGTTCACCGCAAGCAGGGTCTCCTGTCTCTGAAGGACACGGGCGTTTTGGATATTATCCTGCCCGGCAACGGGCTTTCGTTCCGCATGAAGGTCGCCACGGCCGACAAACATGACCGCCAGCACGTCTTCAAGGTCGACAAGGTGGATGTCGACTTTAAGGGTCTCAACATCAAGGTCAAGAAGTCGAGCCACAAACTCCTCTTTGCACTCGTCAAGCCCCTCGCCCTCAAAGTTCTCCGAGCTCCCCTGCAAAAGGCAGTGGAAAAGGTCATCAAGGACGAATGTAACAAGCTCGACGACATCCTCTGGCAGATCAAGAAGGAGGCGGAGAATGCCAACCAGGGTGATGCTGAGGACAAGGCCAGCTTCTTCAAGCGCTACTACGACTCCGCTCAGAAGCGCTACCTGGAGGGCAAGGAGCAGACTAAGCAAGTCAAGCAAAGCGGCCAGGCTGGTACGGATGACAAGAAGGTCAACATTGCCATGACGGCTGAGGACAGCATCTTTCCTAACGTGAAGCTGCCGGGTGGAATTAGCAGCAAGGCCACAGAGTACAAGCAGCTCTCGCGCAAGGGCGACAAGTGGGAGAGTCCAGTCTTTTCCATTGGCAGTGCCAAGAAGAGCAGCCACATTCCGGCCGCGCCCAAGATTGAAACCAAGACGGCTGCCCCGCCGACGGTCCACTCTGGTACTGCCACCACCAACCCCCCAAGCGGACAGGCTATCGGTTCACAGGCTCTCAGTAGCCAGGTTGTCAGTGGACTGGACACCAATGGTCACACCAGCGGCCACGACACTGTCGTCCCAGCTATTGTCGGTGGCAAAACTGCTCTTGGTGCTCCTCTCGAGGTAGGCAGTGCCACGACCAGCGAGGCCCTCGGTGGACACTAGAGTGCTTCTCCGGAGGTGTATAGCGTCACGGCTTTTCAGGCCATCGGTGGACGCTAGAGGTTCCGATAGTTGTAGTGTTTCGAAGGACTCACGAGGCGGGCCTCTAAGCTGGGCAATGATATGTCGGGCAACGACGGAAGCGACACTAATGAGGAGGTCTACATGCACGAGGCGAGCAATAACAAGAGGAAATGATAGCGGCCACCCGTTCTCCTCGGTCCTCTCCGCCTCCGAGCAACGGACAGTCTCGTCATTTCAGACCGCGATTGAGTCATGTTTCTTGCTTTGTGATACCACGATTAGATCGTTTTGGGGATCTCTCCAAGTAGAGAGGGGAGGACCGACTTCAGCAGTCACCAATTTCCTTATGTGTGTGCGTGATCTTCGATGTCCTATTGTAGTTAGTATGTTAATTGTTGGGAACGTCAGGTACCGCGGTAATATCAATAAAGGAAAGTACGATGTTGATGCATTGGAATACGTAACCAAAGTTCTGTACTGTGGTGT